>PNEQ01130230.1:14260-65682 GCA_003012365.1 Medauroidea extradentata | reverse complement strand
ATGTGGCAGCTTATATTGCTTGTATGAACACATGTGGCAGCTTATATTGCTTGTATGAACACATGTGGCAGCTTATATTGCTTGTATGAACACATGTGGCAGCTTATATTGCTTGTATGAACACATGTGGCAGCTTATATTGCTTGTATGAACACATGTGGCAGCTTATATTGCTTGTATGAACATATGTGGCACTTGTATGGTCACAATACAACACTACGGCACGCTAGACGTGAGGGTTACTTCTAGACGCAATATCTGTACTTATCTGGCAGATGACGTCACATCTGCAGGGGTTGGCGTGGTTTAACTCGCCGCAATTATGCTGCACGCCTTCCTGTAGCCGGGTATCGTGTTTAGCGTGCCGGGAAGTGCGTAGTTAGGCCCCTTACATCCGTTATATTACCCTCCCCCCTTCCTCACTTTCCCTTCAACAACCCTATACTCTGTCTTTTCTTCCTAGCACACCACCTCACATATCTCTCGCAGTGTTGCCAGATACACTGTGAGAGTCTAGCTACTGCTCTCACATCCCTAGTGAAGCCGTGAGTATCGTAACAAGCTGCTAGTACCACTTGTACACACACCACTTACAATATCAGCCAATAACATCACAGTATCTATACATAGGGGCCTGGTTAAACACTCTACTGGCGAGGTGCAGCTGGTCACGTGACATGTGCAGAACACAGAGTAGTCTGCGCCGATATATCTCTGCACCACTCGCGCATGCGCAGACCTCACTTTGTAGGCTTCCACAATGGCAGCCATGTTTGGCCTCTGTGCTTCGTCACAGCCGAGTATCGTGGAAACAATATGTGGACAGCATTTCATTTATTTCCAGGGGAAATAGTTATAAAATATGTTTTACATTTCTTGAAGACGAGCCGTTGTGCAACACGTAAACCTCTGTTTCATTTACTGTCGAAGCATTGACGATAGCGACGTAAACTTCAGTTTTACAACAACAAATGCACACTATAATATGTTAAACATTCTCAGAATGTAACATCGTGTATCTAAAAGATGCCAACACACATTAAATATTTCACATGAACTGAATGCAGTAATTTCTGAAATGGTCTCAACTGGATGTCAATGCGGGAAAATAGTCTATATACATTTGACAGACGACTGTGCAGTGTAGCCGGCAGATAGTTGAACACGACATATTTACTTGTCCAAACTAATGTGTAAACACACGACCTCATTCAGGTGTTCATGAAATATATCCTGATAAAATACTGTAGGGTAGTTTTACACATGCCGAGAGTTAAACAAACCTAAATTTTTTATGCATTTTTTAAATACTTTATTAAATGCTACAACACATTATTAATACTTATCTTCTGTTCCAAGACGAACTGCAAAGAAAACAACAGCAGTGTTGCACAAATAAAACAAATTGGTGTTCATCATTAGATAACATTAGATAACTGGGATGTCCTGAGTTTACAGATTATTTTTGTTTTGTATTTCAGTTTTTATTTTTAGTTGTTTATTTTTTACCTTTATTTGTTTTTGACTAACTTATTTCCTTATGGGATCTTTGACGCTCTGTTGTTTTGGTTTATGGACGTGTTGACTACAGCCAACTAGGCTTGTTCCCTCTCTTATCGTTTATAGTTTGTTTATGGACGTGTTGACTACAGCCAACTAGGCTTGTTCCCTCTCTTATCGTTTATAGTTTGTTTGTTTTTCTCAGTCTCATTCTAAGATTTCTGGGACGACATAATTTTGCAGTGGCGAATGTCTACAATAATACAGTTTGTAATTATATAACTCGACTGAACCTTATTAATAATCTTCAGTTGTGACAATGTTCATGTTTGAATACCTTGCGTACTGTTCCACGTCTCTGCAATCGTAGTTGTGTCAATTTGTACCTTGTATGTTCCTCTGCTAGCACGAGAGACGAGCTGTATATATCAATAAAACTGAGGTGTCTGGTTAACCGTGCTCTGGACATATTAGTATAATTAGTTTGTTACTGGATCCCCCAAGCCGCACGAAGACACAGCAGTATGTAAGGGCGAAGTTTGCTGGAGAAGTCGAGACAAGAACCAAGCAAGGCTGCGACATATCTCTCATAGCATCGGTCGCTCCAAGAAGCGAGCAAAACCAGCTCGCGTTATAAATATACAAGTTTCCCTCTCGTCTTTATTCCCTCTGGCTTTTATTGTGCGTAGTATAATTGAAATATAATGTGACCACTCATGTGTGTGTTGTAAAGTTCAATGTGGAGTGGCCGTGTCGGCTAGATTCTATGTAGAGTGGCGCTCGCTTCTCGCCATAAATATAAATTAACGACTATGAAATATTCATGCGGCAGAGGGGAGGCGATAACTGGGACAAACAGCAGGCTGGCTGTCGTCTTTAGCACGCTGACACAAAGCAGGAGACTTCGGGGCAGCGTGCAAAGTTGCCGTGCCTGACAAATTGCCTCCCCCCTCCCTTCCTCCCTTGTGGTAGACCTCGCCTGTTCCTGCTGCAACTCTTGCGAACCATATTACATACCTCATTTATTATACATAAAAACGTTCTTAACAATCCGTTCATGGTTTGTACAAGACGTTCACCTAGGTATTGTAACCCGACTTAACCATTCGTCATTCTGTCCCATTCACGGGGCGTAGAGAAAAAAGGGTTCACTTTGTGGATCGAGCTATACATCGTCCAGTAAAGACAAGCCACACATTGGTTGGTAGTATTACTTTGTTTAGTTCACGTGGCTTGAACACTGTAGCTAATATCACGATATCTGTTCTGCAGCGTGGCCTGTACAACAGTTTGTGTACAGCAACATATGTATGTATTTTTCTTGTGCATTACAACTGTTAAAATGTAAGTTTTCTGTTTAATGCGACAACAGGTGTATGTAAACTGACAACGCATAGTTAGTTTGTAGACTTGCGTGTTATGTTTCCTAAATAGATCATACCTGCAACTGTTCTTAGTATTCCAAAAGTATCTCAATTAAGGATGGTTAATTACTGTCATCTTGTAATGTTGGAGTTTCTCAAAACTCAGGGAATAAGTTACATATTGATTGAGCTTCTACACATCGCCAAGACGCGGATTATAGTTATGTTGACTTTTTAAAATCTATACGGCGTTTTGTCTGTTTCTGATGTATCCACGTAGTCGTTAGGTAACCACTTTATCGTGTCAGATATTTGCTGTTACAAAATAATAAACACATTAATGTAACAGCCGTTTAAGATAATTTGTACGTCCCTTCATCTATGTCATGTATGCTAAAATGCTGACTCTCTCACTTCACTGAACAAGGAAACGAAATAAATCCCGGGCGTAGAGATTGACATTCCTAATGATTGTAATATAAGTGCCTTCACTGTGTAGCTTATGTAAAATATTGAACTCTTGGGGGTGGAGCTTGTGCCGAATAGTGATACATACATGTCTAGGATGCTCAGCCTTGAATGTGAATCAACAATGGCATGCAAACATATGTATATAAACTAGTAAACCTCTGGCCTGGCTCTAGGCAGGTCCTAGGTAATATTCCCGGCCTGGCAGTCCTCATGTGTTTCATTCATCACACCAGGTTAACGCTTGCTGTAGTCTCCCTATTCTTGGTTATTACAAACATGTCAGTTTTATCTAGAACTCCAGTACATTTTCGCTCAGTTCACCGAGTGTATACTAGGAACGTGTTGTCTAGTCTCCAATATCTGTGAACTCATGCATACCGTAGCTGTGCATTAGCTGACACTGTGAAGCGGGCATGTGTTTAGTCACATCTTCGTTATTGAATAAGCTACTTTAAGTATGGGTCAGATAAGTCGAGGACCAATTGCGCAAGCGACAGGAACGTACATTCACTGGAATTCTAACTTGTACCTGAAAGAAACAGCGAATGTTTCATATGCCTGCAGTGTTTACTGAATCTTCCTAGAGGAATGTGAATTAATAACTGACCTGCATGAACTGCCTCGCTACCTTGTCATAAATACAACACGCCACTTGCTATAGCAGCAGAGGACATATTATGTATAGGACTGTGGAGTCTATCTAGCAGGTAGGAAGTTCACACGAGATACACTTGCCTATATTTGTGGTGATTATCTCAGTCCTTTGTTACATATCTACAGCCCCTACTTCTTTACCTAAACTAACCAAGCATATAAGCCGAATAAACATTAATATGTAGTTCAGACTGAGCAAGAGTTTAGCGTGGCTGTATTAGTCTACACCAGGCACGTGGCCAGGACTTGTGTACGGGAGGGGCTTTGACTTGTGAAGGAACATCGACCACCTGTTTCAAGTGAGGGGGGCGGGGGTCCGGGGGTTCTCCTCCGGGAAACTTTGGATTTTAAGGTGCAAAATAGCCCTGTCTTACCTGTTTCTGTACCTAAACAATGAATAAACTACTGGTAAAAATATAATATTTTTGTGTGAAAATTTTTTTAAATTCCACTTCTTTAAAGATTCTTTCCAAGAAAAATTTGCCTTTGATTGCGATGTTGTGATGTCGACAGATGAACAACATGGTTTGAGTATCTCCCAAAATGTTAACATTTAATCGACGACAGACGTGGAAAGTGTAGTAGGAAAGTGAATAATGGTATTTTCTGTGAATTTTGTGATCGATGGTATCAATTTTCGCAGTGCAGTGACGTTAATGAATCAAATATTCCTCAAAACGAATGTTAGTGTTATGAATGCGTAAAGAAAGGAGACGAGTCTAGCCTATCACGAAGAAAAGAAGGTCTAAATGATTTTCAAATAATAATAAGCAAATAAGGTGAAGAAAATAGTTCTTTGCAGCAAATAATAAAGCTGTTACAGGAAGACATAAGCTACCTGCCTTATAACAAAAAATAAGGTCATACAAGGCAAGACATAACCAAAGAAACATGTTTGTGCACGGGTGTGAATCGTGGAAGAAGAGTTTCAGTGGATAGAAATAGTCTATATAAAGATAAACTAACGACATATGATAGTTTTCAAAATCTTCAAGACACATCGGTGTCAGAAGATCACAGGTTGCAAGGTGACGTTATGATGTGTCAACCAAACAAAGTACCAAAACAGGGTAAAGCTGATAATAGTCAAGCGGCGGGCCGACTTGTAACGAAAGGTAAGACAAGCCTGTTTGCAAGTAGTCAGGGGCGTAAACTTGCGAACATTCTAGCAGATTATAGTAAGGATTATGAAATTAGTTGTTTTGTTTTTCTCGGAGCTCCAATGAAACGAATTCTCAAACCATCCAGTGGTATATTCAAAGATGAATACAAATTTTGTCCCAAAATGACTTTGTAATACTAGGTTGGGGTACAGTTGAAGTAGCAAACAATTAAAGCAATAAACTAATTACATCAAAGAAACAGTCCTTAAGTATGTTGAATAAGACAAACGTGGTCGTTGTAAATGTTCCCCACAGACATTTGATGAGCCAGTCCATTGTAAACAAAGATGTAGATAGTATGAATAATAGATTAAGGAATTTGTGTAAACGCTTTAGCAATATGAACATTGTTGACATATCTCACATTGCTAGAGAGTAGCATACTAAAGATGGACTTCATTTGAATTATCAAGGATAAGTTAATCTTGCAGAAAAAATTAGTTTGAAATTGAGGTAATTTAAAACATAAAAAACAGGAAAATTTCCCTCTATCAATGTCAGGTTGATTATATACAAATAAAATAAATGTAAAATCTATGGTGATTATTTTACATCAAAATATTCTAAGTGTGAGAAAAAAAAATTGGACTTGCTAATTCTTTTCCTTGACAATATGAATGATAGGATAGATGTTATTTGCTTGACTGAACATGGGTTACATGTGAATGAATATGAACACGTAACCTTAAATGGTTATATAATGATAGATATATACTGTAGAAATGATTTTAAAAATTGTGGATGTATGATTTTTTTGCAAGGATGATTTATCTATCAAAATGTTAATAATATATTTAAAGTTCTTAACATTTTTGAACATAGCATTATAGAAATGGAATGTAATAATTCTAATGTTGTAATTGTTAGCTTATATAGATCCCCTGAGAGTGATGCTAAAGTTTTTTGTATAGGTTTAAATTATTTTTAAATGGTATCCACTCCCCTAACAAAATTCTCGTAGTTTGTGCTGAATTTAATATCAACATTTTGGAAGAATCAGATTTAAAAAAAATAATTCGATACAATTCTATTTACGTATAATCTTAGGTGTACTATTCAGTCTCCTACCAGAGTGATATCTAAATCTGCTACGTGTATTGATATTATAATAACTAACATGAAAAGTGAACAATGTAATGCGGTTGTTACAGAAAACGGAATAAGGGATCATTCTGCACAACTTCTAGAGAATAAGTAGTTTTAACTATAACAAAATAGCGAATTGGTATGATTGTTACCGACAAATAAGACATATAACTACCCAGCAAATTCATCAATATTACAACGTTAATGAACTTTTTAACTTTTATCATTCTAGAGTTCTTATGTGTTATGAAGTAGCATTTTCAGTCACATTTAAAAGGAAAAAATATCTTAAACACTAATTCTTGGATTACATCTGGTATAAAAGTCTCGGCAAAAAATTTTTAAAGTATTGGCTAGTAAAAATAAACAAAACACTAATCCCTTATTTCAGAATTATTATAGAAACTGTGATATATATATATATATATATATATATATATATATATATATATATATATATATATATATATATATATTACAGTAATTAAACTAGCTAACCAAAAATATTACGGAAACAATATAAAATGCTCCCATAATAAATCTAAAATGGTTTGTCAGATTGTTAAAAAAGAAACTGGACAGCAAGTTGCTAACATATTATTGAAACAAGATATAGTAATCAGATCATAAGAGATCCCATAGAGATTTCCAATATTTCTAATGAATACTTTATTAATGTGACATCTAATTTATGTGATAGTAACATAAAAAATTCAAATACTGGTCTTCTCAGTAGGAACCCTCAGTCAATATACTTTTATCTCGTTACTAAACATGAGCTTATGAACACAATACAAAGTTTGAAAGCTAAAAGTTCAGCTGGCTATGATCTCATATCGAAAAATATTCTAAAAGCTTGTACTGTTAACTTAATGTTACCCTTATTAACAATATTTAACAAATCCCTGGAAACGGGAAATTTTCTAGACAGTTTGAAAATAGCCGAATAATCCCTTTACATAAAAATGGGAACATAAAATATATTAATAACTTCAGACATATCTCGATTCTTCCAACTATATCCAAAATATTAGAAATTATTGTTAAATATAGGATAGTTTCTTTTATGAATAAATTTTACATACTAAATAGAAGTCAATTTGGATTTTAAAAAGGCGTATCTACAATTGATGCCATAGATAATTTAATTAATAAAGTTACTACAGCAGTTGATAATAAACATAAAACAAATGGTATATTTTGTGATCTAACTAAGGCGTTCGATTGTGTTAATCATAGTGTGATGCTAAAGAAGTTGGATCATATAGGTATTAGAGGAATTGCAAATAAATTGTTTGAATCATAATTAAATAATCGTCAACAGTTTGTTGAAATTGTTAATAATCTAGGTAAAGGTAGATTCAAAATGGGTAATATCCACATAGGTGTCCCTCAGGGTTCCATCTTGGGACCTATACTTTTCTTAATATATATAAACGACTTACCTTCTTGTATAAATGACTTGAAATTAGATACTACCAGTTTTACGCTTTTCGTAGACGATACCAGCCTAATTATCCACGACGAAAATAATATTGAGCGACAGCAATCAATAACAGATGTTACAAAGATAATACAAATTTGGTTTACTGAAAATGTGTTGTTATTAAATGTACTTAAAACAAATTATATAAATTTTATTTTAAAGAAAAATATTGGTAATAACTCTGACGAGTTAAATATTGAGATTAATAACACACAAATAGAGAGAACTCCTATTACTAAATTTCTTAGTGTTTTTATTGACCAATCATTAATTTTGAAAGAACATATCAGTAAGTTTTGTAAAAAATTGGCATCAGGATGCTATGTTCTTAGAAATCTAAACACTGTTTTAAATAAAGAAGATTTGAAAATTGTTTATTATTCCTTAATTGAGGCCCATCTAAAATATGACATCATATTCTAGGGGATGTCTACGCATATGAACAAGGTTTTTATACTTAAAAAAAATGCTGTAAGAATTCTAGGTAATCTTAACAGGAGACAAAACTGTAAAGGTTCATTTGTAAAAGAAGGCATTTTAACTATGCCTTCCTTATATATGCTAAAATTGTTGCGTTTTATTCATAAGAACAAATTACTTATAAAAAATTCTGATATGTAGAACCATAATACAAGAACAAAACGTTACCTCAAAGTTAATCATCATAACACAGCTACATATGAATGATGAATCAAATTTATAGGTATATATTTATACAATAGATTTTCATCAGAATTAAAAAAAAATACAATGATAAGACTTTTAAAATAAATCTAAAGAGTGTCCTTTTGAAAGATGTATTTTATAATGTGAATGGATTTGTTGTTTAGGTGAAGGAATAACCTTGTTTTGCTGTCGCATCTTATTTTTGCAACCTTGTTTTGATGTTCTATCTTATTTTTTACAATTTGTAACCCAGGTGACAGTTACTGAAATGGCAGAAATTTTATTATTCTGTGATCATGTGTTATATTGTGTATTTTATACTTTTATGTGTAAGTCAATTCATTTATTTTATACCTGTACGACAAATCCTATACTACAATACATACAAGTGTGATTGCATTCATTGTGCTTTGTATGTTGTTAACTGTAGTATATAGGAAGAAATAAAAACTGAACTGAACTAAACTAAACTTTTAAGGTGCAAAATAGTGCTATTTCAACTGTTTCAGTAACTAAAAATAGAATATATGCTGCTGGGGAAAATATTTTCAATTTTATAATATTACATTACATTAATTTTCCGAGAAAAGTTAGGAATTTAAGGTGCGAAATAATTTTTTAGCAGTTTTTTAACCTAAAAATGGACTATTCTAATGGTAAATGCATTAATAATTTTTAAATATGAAATGTTTCCAATTTCCCACCCCTTTAAAGAGAAGGGGGTCCAGGGCTCCTCCCCCTAGAAAACTAGGATTTTAAGGTGCAAAATAGTGTTATCTTAGCAGTTTTAGTAACTGAAAGTAGAGTATATGCTACTGGTAACTATATTACTTATTTTTTTGGATAAATTGTTTTCAATGTTCCACCCCTTTGAAATGTATGTCCAGGGGTCCTCCATCGAGAAAATTTTGAATTTGAAAGTGCAAAATAGGGTTTTTGAAACTATTTTCGTAACTAAATATAGAATTTTCTACAAGTGATATTATTACACATATTTTTAATATGAATGTTTTCCAATATTTTGTGTGCTAAGGGGGGAGGGAGTTCTGACCCCCACTAACCCCCCTTGGCTACGCCCCTGGTCTACACTAGTATGACGAGTACAGCTAACACTCCTGTGTGTCTCACAGTGAGGTACACGATATGTCGACTGAGCTCATATATCTTGTGGTCACACACACTCGACTGGACACACACAATGAACACACCTCATTGCAGTCGTACCTGGCAGTCTGCCTCTTGTAGCGGACTAATGTGGGTCTCCAACCACCTTCTCTTTACTTCCCCTTCTCATTTATATACACCACGTGACAATGACGTGGGTATAGTTGATAACATGCATCTCACTTCACACCTCATTGGCCAACCTCCCACCGCCTCGTGGTACAGGCTGAGGTATAACTCCCAGGAAGTATTGCTGCAGCGTCGACCAGGTATCCAACATAACTACAAGACTCACACCTAGCCTAGCAGTGCTCTGGGTCAAATAACAATACACAGCATGTGTAGACTGACAGTATATGTGTAGTGTTCAGTACTTTGTTCAAGTTGTCACAGGGGAGACAGGATTCTAGTTGTCCAGGCCCCATACATTCTTCCTGCGGCCTTACTTTGCGAACAAAATTGTTTAAATGTTTATCATTGAAAGTAGCTTTGCGCAAAGGAAACGTTCCTTTAAAGTTGGTAGTATGAGCAACATTAACTAGCGTTGTTAAGGAAATAGTTTAACAGTAGTAATTATAGTTAGGGTAGTTTAGTTTAAGGCAAGCTATAGTTTTCTTTTTAACTTATTACCTTAGCTACAAAGAAAATAGAAGTTTTTAAAAATAACACATTCTTTGAGGAGCTGGCAGACGTAACATAACATCAGTGGTATTTGCTCTTAAACTGAAACTTGTGATTTTTGGTTACTACACAGACATATGTCGTGGCTCAGTGAAGCATAATTTTGGACACACGACATTGCGAGTAAATTCTGTTAAGTCGGTGGAAAACATTGTAACAGTTAAAAACTCGAGGATAATATCCACCATTTTATAATAGAATATTTAACTTTGCGCCTCGTTGCGCGCCTTATATAGACAGCGCGCTAGTTTGCGACAGATTTTGCTTCAGAGTGACTGTTCATAGACGTAAAGCTGTGTTTAGCTTCATGTGACGGACACAACAGACTCTCCAGTGTCTGGAAAGGGGAAGGCCTGGCGAGCCTAGCCTCTCTAAACTGGAAGAAGTACTGAATGCTCTCTGAATACTGATCTTACATGTAACAGTTGCAGTATAATCAGTGGGAACTACTGGTAATCACACGCTTAGCATCTGGCAACCACGCACGGCCAGGAGAGTGGTTTGTAAGACTAGAAGCGCACTGCCATGCTGCTATGTTCACTTCTTGCGACATGAGCATTCATATCCCACACTAATAACACGCGACTTGCTCGTTAACACACAGCTGACACTGCTATAGGCCGGGGGTTGTTATCAGCGGCACAAACTCTCGTGTGCTAACACTTTGTTGCTACTCTCTGTGTAGGGTTTTGTCTTTATTAACACACTTTATTCTCATCTTCTTTGTCTGTTGTGTAACAATCAGGTAGACACTTAAATCTGTGGCACAGCTAAGAACTGCGTGGCATTGCAATATAAGATCATAATTATGAAAAATATAATTATTTTAATGTGTATATTTTCGTACACAGTGTTAAATTACTCGATAAGCTAGAGACATTGAAACACTAAGACATAGCTCACAGCTGAACGACAAAGCAAGATGTGACGGTGTCTACTTGGCATCGGAATGAAGCTAACGTTCCTGTTTACGACGTATTATCTTCCCGTGTGGAAATCATATATTTTCGCCTAGCACTTAAATATAGTTTATTGGACGCTCACCTGGTATTTGTTTGCGATGGCACGGATTATCATGACGTAGTTGTGAACAGACATTGAAATATTGACGTTAAAGTTAATAAGGACGTGCCTGCGCTGTTCAGAGACGTACTTCAGTGTTCCCAGCTCGAGGCAAATAGAGACAGTGTGCTATTGGTAGAGGTACATCAATTTGGCGGATTCACCTGGCAGTAGCCTAGATTGCTCAGTCCTGTACACGCTCTGGATACAGTCGATTATTCATTGGCTTACAACATTACAAACGATAAATGCGTTTCGTGACAGTCGCCAGCTAACCACACACGGGATTTTGAAGTATATATTTTTGGCGTTCAACCTGACCTGGAATGTATTTGCGAAATTGACGTACCTCTAGCTATTGGTTTGAACTGTGAAGTCGACAGTGAGAGGAAATGGCGATCAGCAGAGGAGGGAATTCGGTAGTGTTCCTACATAATATTGTAGAAGCTTCTGGTCGGTCAAGCTCCTATCACCGATGTGACACGTGCTATTTGCAACAGACTTTCGTTTGAACCTAGATCCCACCACCGTTTTGAGAAAGTAAGGGAGTGAGAGATCAACTATAAATGACCGGATTTTTGCTGGGTTTGGTAGACAGGCTTGGGAAATGATGCTGTTTGTTTAAGATAAGTATTGTTATTGCCATATTATGGCCAGGAGGTTAGGCGCTACAAGTCACATACTAAGTTAAAATTAACATGATTTCGTAATAATTTGTACTTGAACCTTCCTCGTTTTATGCCATGTGTTCGGCTAAAGGGGGTTACATTTTATCATGGCCGTAGTCGTAAAGAGTTTTTTCCTCATTTTGCTATGATGGTTATGAATGTCATAATGTTGTTAAAGGTTTCGTAAGCTTCTAAAAATTGAAATGTTAAACTGTTATTATTTTGGTCATGGTGGTTAGTTTTCCTGCCGTCGTCAAATTATATTTCAAAAATTTAGAGTTGAAAACTGATTGCCAATTTTTATAAAATGGGGGTTATGTTCTCCTAGGGTTAAGGCTTGGTGAGCTTCTAAGAGAAAAATTTAATTAACTTATTAATTAAGTCTCACAGTATTGTAATTCTTAAGGTTATGTCTTTTTAGAAGTTGTCAGTGTAGACAAAGCGATAGTCGAGTGTGAAAAGTTAAATGTCAATTAGTCTAAAAAAAATGGTATTTGTATTTGAGACAAAGTACGTTTTCGTGTGTTTTTATTCTATAATTTGTAACTTCAGATTTTCTAGTCATGTTGACTTATTGTACCTGAAATTTTTAAATGATATTTGGATGTACTCGTATGTTTTTGATATATTTGCAAGTAATTCAACGTAAGTTTGATATATTCGAAGTTAACTTAACTGTTTAATGTAATCATATAGTTTTTAATATTTCTTCTGTAAGCAAATTCGAAGGTTGTAGTTCGTATAGTATTTTTGAATTATTCAGAAAAAAAAGAGAAATAAATTCTATTTAATCTAATGTTTGATCTTTCAGTTATAGTCTTGGTTTATAACACATACCAGAAAGGTTTAGAGAAAAATAAAAGATTTAATCTTGTTTACATTCCCTAGGTTAGAAGGTTAGTTTGTGGAAACTAAAGAAACGATTTGGGGAGCGGTGTGATGTCCAGTGTTACTGCTGTTGGTTATTCTGTAATCATGAAGTGGTTACAGAAAGGTCTCGGTGCTCTCAAAGACTAGAGGAAAAATTGTAAAAATTATATTTAAATTTTAAGTTGTTAATATATTTCGCTTTTAAAACATGTTATTGCAAATTTTCACACTCACATGACTAAAAAGCAGAAAATAATATTAAATGTCCTTTTTTACTATGCTACGTTTTTAAAACGGACTAATAAGTATGAAATATATTCTCCTGTTTAAATACTTGTAAAAGTTAAAAAATAATGAAAACGTCTGACACATGCAGTCGATATTAGTAGGAAGTATAGAGAGCAGTTGTCAGCTGTCACTGGGAAGACTCACAGGACAGTTCATTTTATATGCTGCGCTATAACATTGTTAGTGTCTTGTGAACTATTCATGAATCAATAGTATTGCATGTGCACCAATTTTTTAAAAATATTATACATATTTTCATAACAGGATTTATTTTCACAAAGTATATTATTTTTAGTCCGTTTTTAAAACGTGATATATTAAAAAGAACAATTGCTACTATTCTTACTCGAGTCTTTAGAGTTAATTATTCTCTTAACTGCGAAAATAGTGTTATTGGCTGAACAAAGTACTAAACGTTTCAACAACTTGTCATTGACTCAAACGAAACATACATGTTTGTTTACTATCCCTATTATTGGTACTTTTGCCTGTACCAGAACTTGTTCTCTATAACTCAAGAATATTTGTATTTTTAATTTGCTAGTTAAAATAAACTTCTCTACAGTAAATTTGACTGTTTCCTAAAAGTATATGGGAACGTTACCACTTTTATATGAGAAAAACCTCCTCTACATAGGCGGGGTAAATTTTTTTTTTCTGTGCGAGGCTATCACAAATTTATTTGACAATGCTCCAGCTCACCTGCTATCTTGAACCTATGTTGCAAACAAAGTCCTTTTGTTGGTTTACTTGTCTGTTTGTTTGTGTGTATTCTTTGGTTTTGTGTGAGACACTATTCACTGCAATGGCGTTTGTCCAAAATACTTTAGTTTACAACACACGTGCTCGTTATTTTTGTGAAAATATTATGTGAAAAATTGTTCCATCTCCTCCCTCTTCCCTTTTTTACCCACCACTACCCTAAAACTAATTTTATATAGGTTTGACACTGATTTCATTCACACAAAAAAAATCGCACGAACAAAATTATTTGAACACAGAGACAACATTAATTAAGTTCATTCCGTACTGTGAGATAACATTCGACGAGTAACGGCAACATAACAGAATACACAAGGAATGTAGTCAATAGGGACGATATTACGATGCTCGTTCTGTTGCACATCCATGTGACCTGCTGATGACAACACATAATATTTTATGTAGAAGCTCGTTCCACTAACTTTATTAAGTAAACACTAGGTACTTGTTTGTGATGTTTCGCTGCTGTTCGCATCATTTGTTGATATAAAGTAAGAACCCCGAAAAAAGAGATGTTTTCATCGAGCATGGCAGTCTGGCCCTTATAGCTCGCCTGTATTCGCGTCCCAAATACGGAAAATTACATCATGTACATATGCCTGTAAAGTGTTCAGTATCAGTGTGGTCAACCCCTTGTATCGAGTAAACCTGTTCACATGACGGAGTGAAGTGTTGTCGGAGAGAAGGGCTGCAGAGTGTAGTTGGAACTAGGGGAGGGGGCAGTGGGGAGGGGGCAGAGGGGAGGGAGAAATGTTACGCTGAGATGAACTTGGTGGTCACGAACCCAGGACTGCTCGGAACATCGTCGTGTTGAAGTCATTCCTGAGCTGACGAGGGCTGTCCCAGGGGACAGGGGCTGTACAAAGCAGACGTGCAAAAAATTAGCGGTTTTCATTTACAGTCGCAGACATCATTCACTTGTGCGTTTTATTATTTCTGCGACTGTACCACAGTTCCTTCTTTATGGTTCGTTTGAGACATCCTTGAATGTGGGCACAGAATAATGAGCTGGTGGCAGAAGAGAAGCTTCGAAATCACTTGCTAACCAGGGAAATAAAATAATCAATATTGTTGATACATATCCTATTAAAAGAATAAAAATGGCAGTTCTGAAATTGCACAAATTTGGTTTGCTTTGAACTAATTTGTAGAGTCCTGGCTTACACATTCTCTAATATCAGCTGTGTGAACACCGTCTGCTCGTGTGAAAGGTTTCTGCTTTCATTTACTTACAGGTCAGATGTTGCTCAAATGTACCCCGTACCGTTTCTTTGTGAACAGTGATCCAATCATTGTTAATCGTAGTAGAAATGTATATGAGTTTGGATTCCAGCTTGTAAAATTAACGAGTTTTTTCTGATTTGTATCCATAGCCTAACATTGTCTTCTGGTTTATGACAATACGAAAAAAAAAATTAAATTGTAAAAATAAAAAAAGGTTGCTTACAACAGTATTTCCATGTTGTGTTAGTGTCTTGGAGAGTAACTACATTTGATTTACTTACTTTGTTGCGGGGTTGGGGGGGGATATGTTACCTATGAAGAGTATTAACATATGTTATAGTAGTTCTATATTGTATACGAAGAACCCTAGCCTAGGTCTATATTCACATTTTGAAAAATAATACAGATTAGTTAAAAGGAACGATAATAAATAATAACCTGGGCTTCTAAAATGCTTACATTATTGTAAATAATCAGTAGTGGACTATGCACGCTATGTGTCTCTGCTATGATACACAAGTTTCATACATACAACACACACACACATAATTGTCTACACGGGATTACGTAATTGCTGCAACGTTCGCCGTTGACTCGATGGAAACAATTCACTCTAGTTATGTAAATACGGCTAGTTACGTAATGAGAGTGAATGACGCTCTTCTAAGTCACAAACACGCTCAGTCAGACCAGACAGGCGGACCACTTAACAGCTAGAATGACGTGCAGTGAGTGTGGAGCAGCTTCGGGACAAAACAGGAGCACCTTGAGAAGACCTGCCAGCCAGCGACCACGCCCCGTTTCCCACGTCCGAAGAATTTGGGCCCTGCCCCACCGGGGTTCGAACCCGGATCGCCTAGGTCGGAAACGAGAGGGCTAATACCACATTTGCCCCTCTTGACTGTTTATTAGTACTGAATGTGGCCACTTAACGTAAGCAGAACTTATGTTCCTCGTGCGGCGAGCCGGTACTTGATGCTATTGCCTTGTTTTATTCATAAACTTGTTAAAAATATCTTCCACCAATAAAATACCTAGTTGACACAAAGTATGAAGAGTTGGCAATAGTTTAACTCGGCGTCTTGAAGAAGAAGCACATTAGAGTTTGTAAAGCGTGTGTTTCTTGTATACGCACGTCATCGAAATTACGTGAGCTGTTTCCTTACCTTTTATTGGAGCGGCCTCTTTAACAGCTGATCGTTTTACTGGAAGATGCCGCCTCAGTTTCCGGGTCAAGTCGTGTTTCCCAGCTTGGAATAAAAACACTTTCCCGCTGAGTCACCGGCGAGTTTTTGTGTGTCTCCCCTCGCCGCCTCGCGCCATGCCTTGGTTCTGTAAGCTCGTGTAGTGGCGAGGTGTTGGGCGGGCAGCCGCGTAATAGGCTATTGTGTCCGCCGCTGTAGCTACTAAACCTTGTAACAAGTTTCGCCGCCGAGCAGAGCAGATATGCAAAGTGACCTCCACTGCCGCATCTATGATCTCTCTGTGCACGCTGCACTTCCTCTCTCCCCCAGCCCGCCTGCCCAGCTAGTCGTTCTAAACTAGGCACTCAAGTATGCGCGAGTACATTCTCCGACATTGCACACGTACACTTCTTCTGCTTTTCCTGTTGACTAACAACTGTGTAACCACGCCGCTATTGAACCAATAGCAAACCTGCAAGTTAACAAGCACATAGTCTCTCGTTGTAGGGAGTTTAGTGACGTATATGATAGGCCTATGTAAAGTACTTTCTATTCGTTGAGTGTACGTAGTACCAGTGAGATAGGCCAGTGTACTATGTAAAGTACTTTCTATTCGTTGAGTGTACGTAGTTCCAGTGAGATAGGCCAGTGTACTATGTAAAGTACTTTCTATTCGTTGAGTGTACGTAGTACCAGTGAGATAGGCCAGTGTACTATGTAAAGTACTTTCTATTCGTTGAGTGTACGTAGTTCCAGTGAGATAGGACAGTGTACTATGTAAAGTACTTTCTATTCGTTGAGTGTACGTAGTTCCAGTGAGATAGGCCAGTGTACTATGTAAAGTACTTTCTATTCGTTGAGTGTACGTAGTTCCAGTGAGATAGGCCAGTGTACTATGTAAAGTACTTTCTATTCGTTGAGTGTACGTAGTTCCAGTGAGATAGGCCAGTGTACTATGTAAAGTACTTTCTATTCGTTGAGTGTACGTAGTTCCAGTGAGTAGCAGCTAATACATAGAGACCATTATATTTGGTGAGAAGAATTCTGCAACCGTTTGTTTCAATGGCTTACGTGCACATCTGCAGCTCTGCTTCATGGTTATTGTCAGAATGTATTATTGCACAGACGTGGCTGACTTGACTGAGCCAATAGGAACAAGGTTACTGTGACACCACACGTCTGTGATTGGTGGGTAGAACCCTAGACGCTGAGACTTAACAACAGCCAATCACAGACCATGAAGCAAGGCTACATATGTGTACATAAGGCATTGAAACAAACTGTTGCATGATTGTTTTCACCAAACATCATGGACTCTACTGATGAAGTAACTGCCGGTGCTTGAATATACACAGGACAGTAGCATGCACGATATTGTACTGGCCATATATCCCCTCACCTACCCCGTCCTGCCTGGTCAGGTGTAATACTTGCAAGTTCACCGCTGCAGTAGCTATTGTACAGACGTCTGATGCTTGACAATGTATAGTACTGTGGAGTCTAGTCTTCATGTCGTTGCACCCACATACATTACCTCCTCCTGCTCATAACCGTAGAGGAAAGTAATACATAAGATAGACTTCACCGACAGTTGTTCTCTGACAGCGATTGTCACGTGTTACATCTAAATAATTGGCTCAGAGCTAGAGTAAGATAAGTCGTACAATTGACAAATCTGGTTAGGTGTTTGAAATATATCTTGCACCCAGAACAGTGTGTGAATATGTCTGATCACTATGCGCGACTGTTAAGTGAAGTATGTCAGTATGTAGTAAGGCAGGCTAGTAGAACATAGTGTCTCGTATAGCGAGGCAATTAGAGTTCAAATAATTGGCTCGGTGGAAATCTAAGTGGGAAGGAAACTGTAGTTACAAAGCAGATAGACGTTGGCCAGGATAGATTGGCACAAACCTTGGTAAACCGTCACGGCCGGCAAGAAAGTCGTCAGCTGTCTGAAGAGACGGTTTTTAGCCTCGACACCCGAACAGTATTTTTTAAAAATATAACCAAGTGAAGTGTGTTCTCATCAGTGGCGTGACGTGTGTGTGTTGCGAGGTGAACTGTATTTAGCGTCGTCTGTACAAATATGTTAGTTGCCTATTATAAGTGGCATCACACCCGTGCCTCGCCACTCCTGATAGCCAGCTCAACAGCTTACCTTGCAACACATCCGCACCATGCCACTAGATCTCATGGTTTATGTTGGCCACACACTTCAAGGCCTACATTTATCTACTGCTTCTAGTTGTTCAATGGGGACTATACTTTTGAACAGCTCGGCGCTTGTTGCGTTACCACGACGAACATTCATTGCAAGACGTGCAACCTAATTACACAAATTAGATAATAGTTAGAGACTGTTCTACGTTGCTGTTTCAGCGTTCTGCCAGCTAGACTGTACAGTCCTATGTGCACAGTCTTGTTCGTTGGTTGCAGGTGTACATCTGACTAGGATGTCTCTGCCAATCAGTCCTCGTTTATCTGCAAGCATGCTATTGGCACAATATTGTCAAGAGTGTCCAATCACTCTCTTTACAAGTACAATTGTAGAAGAAATTTGCAGTTTGGCCTCTCACTTGTAATTAAAAATCGCGAATTGTGTCGGTTACTATAAATATTCGGTGATTCACTTGCTGTAGGAAGAAGTGTGACATTAACTGTTGCAGAACTCGTGTACAGTGACATTCAGAACAAAAGAGCGGTTGAAAAAGTTGAAGTCCACTTTGGGTTTGATTGGCTGTTAAACAAATGTAACGCCTGTGTACACAGAAAAAGCGGTTTTGTGGTAGCTACAAAATGTTTTGTTGAAATGAACCTCACAGAATTTTTTTGTAGTGGTTACAAAACTTTTTTTAGTCACTGCAAAACTTTATTGGGGACAGCAAAATGTTTAGAGGTCACCACAAAATAATTTGGTAAGGTCGAAAATGACAAAATATATTTTGGTGACCGATAAGTATTTTTGTCAGTGTACCTAGGCAAACACGCAACGCACCTAAGATCCACCAATCACGGTGAATTTGGGAGCCGCGAGATACAGTCGCTGTTTTATTGGTCGTCCGTGCTGACGAGGACATTTGATTGGGTATGTTGCGAAATGCTTCGTGACTACCCTGCCGTGTATTTGAGAGGAAGAATCACATATATCACTCTGCAAGTTGTCAGTAATTTATACTGAAGTATTAAACGTATATTATTAATCTATAATAAGTCACGTTCCCTAATATTTTTTCTTGCTATTTACATTGTTTTCATTACCTCTTGAACAGCAAAATGGAATTGGTAGATGAACACTCAAGTAGACATAGTAGAAGAGAAAGGCCACGGCATTTGTTAACGAATCTTCCCGGCATCCGCCTGGAGCGATCTCGGGAAACCATTGAAAACCGAGCCGACCTCCGTGGCGCGCCGGCTGCGGTGCGACAGGTTCTGGATTCAAAACCCGGGTGAGGCACGGGTGTTAATTAGTTTTGATGGAGAACAAAAATGCGTATAACCGTATCTATGAATCACGTTGTCAACGAGACGTAAATTCTAGAAAGATAAAGCAAAATAAATTGAAAGCCATAATCAGGACGGCCAGACTTAGAATAGCACCTGGATCCTCTTGAGCGAAAGTTGAAAGCGTCATTGTTGCGCCATATTTCAGTAACATATATATATATATATATATATATATATATATATATATATATATATATATATATATATATATATATAGTAGTTTTATAATTCAATGGGTAATACGTAGCGATACATTTACAATTAAATATTGCCAACCAGTTAATTTTGCCTTCGCTTTGCGCCGAATTCAAGGTTGTCCCCGAGTGAGGTGGCGCATCGGTAACATATTGAACTGGAATCCGGGAGGATACGGCTTCGATCCCCAGTCCACGCATCCAGACATAGGGTTTACATAGTTTCCCTGGCCTAGGTGACTCCAAGCAAGTGCTGGTATCTTTTGTTCAACAAATGCCTCCCTTAGACCCTGTCACGTAAGTTGTGTTTCTTCTCTGTAGACATCACTGCTGTCGTATGACGTCAATTTACGTGTAGTTTTGTTATATAGTTTCTCATCCAAGACTGATTTCGTCTCATAAAAATGAAACACGGACTAATAACAAACCTAATTGTAACCAAGCTTCACACTTTACTGACATTAACAGTAACTCGTCTACTAACAGTTAAAGTCTATCATGACAACCTGATCAGAAAAGGAGAGAGACAATGCAAGGTTTTTAAGTCTCTGTTGCTAAAAAAAATTGTTTACGTTTCATGTAAAAGAGCCGCTAGTTGTCGCGAAAAAAAAATGGAGCTACAATATTATTCAATGACTTATGTGCACACGTGCGCCACTGCTTCTTGGTCAATTGTTGGATGATTTAAGCTCTCAACATTTAGGGATTGTACAGGTATATCACAGGCGTGTGTTGTCCCAGTAACCTTGCTCTGATTGGCTCAGTCAAATATGCTTGCCTCTGCACTAAGAACACTGTCAATAACCACGATGCACAGCTCCTGATATGCATGTAATACGTTAGAACTAAGTGTTGCTACAATAAACTTGCGAAACTATCAGTGCCTACTCATGTGATATTGTACATAATTATAAGCAGAATAAAGGCATTCCTTTAATCAGCAGGAACAAAAAGACTTGATAATTACTGATCCAGACTCTTTGCGTAATCGTTGGCCTTGAAGCAATATTCAATTCCTGACTTGATTATGAAGTTTTGGAACTCATGCACGTTGCTACGTTTATAACGTCACTGTTGGCCCAAGTCACACATTCATGGTTGCGTATATTTATAGGAGGAACAGATAAATCTAACGTGCTACTGTCTGCATACGCAAACAAGTGAGCCTACGTGCAGGGATATCTTTGTGCAGCGTGCAACTATTGAAGATGAAGGAGTGTCGGTCCATAGATTTTTTCTGTGAAAAATTCTGTATCAAATTCATATATTAGCCTGTATATTAGGTTCTGTTATGTCCAGATAGTTTAAAATAATGTAGTCTAAATATAGATGTGTTAAACCACATTAAAGAGATTTTCAAAAATATGTTTGCAATGTTTTGTATCTTGAAGATACTGACATACGTCATACAAGTTATGAATTCAAATTTGTACGAATCTATCTGTACTCCGTTTAACAGATCGAAACATGTAGAAACGTGAGTTGTTTGCCTTGTGAAGCAGTTGTAGTCAGTGTATATCACTGTGTGGCGAATATACTGCTTATAATTAGGGCCACGATTTTGTCGCGAAAAGATTTTTGCCACACTTTGTTTCAGTGACTCACGTGCACATCGGCAGTTCTGTTTCAAGGTTATTGGCAGCGTGTCTATGTTCAGACACGTTTCTCATTTGGCTGCACCAATCAGAATAAGATTATTGTGAGTCTGTACGTCCATAATTTGACAAAGCCAGCGAGAGTAAAATAATCCAATCATAGACGATATAGCAGAGCTGCAGGTGTGCACATGACGCATCGAAACCAAATGTTGCAAAAATCTTTTCGCCATAAAATCGTGGCTCTACTTATAAGGGATGTTCTTCTTTGTGGCCCATTTGATACTATCATGTTTACCCAGGTCACTGAATTAGAATTCAAAAGTATGTGCGCATATGCGTACTAGGAAAGGTAATTTGATTAATGTTTTTATTGAAGTATCTGTAATACTGTACAGGGCGCGGTTATACGGACTTACAAACTGTCCACAGACTGCAAGACGAACGTGTTTCGTCTGTGGTAACTTTCTGCTTGACTTGTTTCAAACAACTTGTCTTCGTGCCTATGTTATTTTCTCTACTCTGCTGTGCTTTTATTGACTCGTTATATTCGCTGTTAAAATATTGGGAAAAGGCGGTCTGATAAACACAAACATAAGAAGAGAAAACTTAAATCACAGGAATAAATATAAATGTGATAATATTGATATTTCTGAATATTATTTATAAACAGCATCGATATTTCTAATTTATTACTATGCTGATCCAAATATATATTTATGCGAGAAATTTGTTTGTATTAATGTAGATAATATTCACGTAGAGATATCTGTTATCAAGATACTTAAAGACATAACTATTTTAAGTCCTATAATGGCTATTGTGTGATAATAGTGAACGTAATATACACACAGCAGTATTTAAATTATTTATGTTCAAACGCTATAACGATTCGATTTTATAATTTCACCTTTAATAAAACTCTCAACTCATAAAATTTTTGCATATCTACCTCTTTCCTGACCAAGTCAACCTCGTAAAAGGCTTCAATTATCTTATTTTTTTCTTAACTAATTATTGGCGACTTAATATGATAACACATCTATCCAGTGCACAAATGAATACGATGCATAAAACACGCTGTTATTAAATAAGTTTTTGTATATAACTTATATATCTTTATTTTTGGTGCCGCGTGGTAACACTGGCACAATTCAAGAGACATAAGTGAACGGGTGAATTATAATACTCGCTCGTTCACTGATCTGGTATTCCGGGCTGCTTGAACGGCCAGTGCTTCCAAGTACTTGTTTGACAAAACATTTGTTGCGACCAAGGTACTGCTTGAAACTAATGTTTATTGTGCCCTTTTCTTCCAAGTACTCGAGATCGCATTTTAACGCTGTTCGTTCGTGGCCATATCAAGTGAAGAAATTTAGGCGGTTCTCACATCTTTGGTTTTGAGAGTTGGCGAGCGTTATTGTTACGTGGGTGTGAAGCATCATGAGAATGGCAATACGAACAATTTTCCGTAAACAGAACATTACGTAAGCCCCTTCCATATAGTTCTGTAAATATTTCCGTAAATTTACGGAAATTTTTAACTGTGTAGAGTCAGTATTCATTTGTTACAAATATATTTTACAACAGCCAAATATATTAATTCTTAAGAGTGTTTTTAATTTAATAATTTTTTTACCATAGGATGTTGATGTTTAAGCTATATTTTAATTTCATTCATGTAAGAAATAATATGTAGTACGGATCGCAGTGGTTGGTAAACTGTTTAAGAATCACTGGTTAGCAACGTTCAGCTGTGTTTCGTCGGCAGACATTCCTACGCCGGTTAAGGAACTATAATGCAAGTGTAGCCAGTCATATTTGACTCGAGGTTGATGTGCTGCAGCCATATGTAATACTGTGAAGATCTTGTCAAGGTCAATGCTGGAGTCTTATGGTAGGCACAGCCAGCAGAATGGTTTTGTGAACAGTAACCCTAAATGTGAAGGATAAATTACTGACGATCAAGAAGAGTTTTTGTTGCTCTGCAAATGGCCAACATTGAGAAAGGAAAACTATTTCTGTGACTATTATACTGATCACATTTTGTGTTAAACTTTGTATTCATAATGTCTAAACAGTATTTTCGGTCCCGATTGAAATCAGAACTTATAACTATTTCTAGGGTAGGGCATTGTCACAGGCAGTGTTATGAACATTATAATGAAGCTGTGAAGAATATCCTTTTTCATTTTTGCTTTCGAATACACTTATTATAAACTTCGGTTCATCAAAAAAATATGAATGAGGTATTTCATTGTGTAATTAATAATAACTACATACGATCAGAGTGTTGTAAAGCATACACATGTAAAATTAATGCATCGTAGCGTAATAATATTATAGTGTTCATGAATACGAAATTCAACAAAGCAAATCAGTTTTGCTATTCCAACGGAATAACAAATACGAACTAAATACTTTAATGCACTCATATCTCGTAATCTTAGCATGTATGTAAGAAACATGTGGTGTAAATCACTCTGAAAATATATTAATTTCTTTATATAAGTTACACAAGTATTATTTATGATTGCTCTTCACAAACATACTTACAACTATTAAGAATTTGATAGAGTTCGCTGCATACTTTAATAAACAAGGTCCTATTTTTTTTCATATATAGGGTTTCCTGGCGCAAATTTCAGCCAAAAAATATTATTTAACAGATTCTGAAACAAGCTGCAGCTTAGTTCTTCGTCGTTTGACATTTCCAGTTGTAACATGTAAGTGGTTTAACAATTGCAAAACCTTTGCCACATTTGATTTCTCTTAGAAAGCAATAATGGCGCTCATGCAGCTCTTTGTGTGGTGCCCTCCTGAAGTTCACATGCGATATTAAAAATTCAAAACATAATATAATGCTACATATGTGAGTTAAGTGTTAGAATGTTCGTAGAAATGATTGTAACTGAAGGAAGAGACCAACTCGAGACATTAATATCCAACATAGCAGTTTTTTTTTCCAAATGGGGTAACAATTTATGTAATACGTATTTAAGTTTCATAATGGATTGCTTCCATTAAAACTATATTTCAAAATACTAACATCAATCAGAAATCGTTCGCCGTTGTCTATTAAGAGCTCTGCCTGATTAGATCTGTCTTGCGTTTTTCGAGGCATGAGTACAAGGGAGTGATAGCGTAACACTGACGAATATTTCAAGTGCCTAATTGTCTGTCAATCCGAGCTACTCATTCTGTGTTGTGTCCATACGTTGGTTTCCTATAACACGTTCAGCAGGCGTTCCCTCATTTTACTTCTCAGTCGTCCCAGGTCAGGTTCGGTGTGAAATTGTGTTCGTCCATATGGTCTGAAATACGTGTCTCTATACCATGGTCTCATGCAATGTTTCTTTATTAAGTCACGTTGACACCTGTAACATAATAATATAGATGTGCTCTTGGCCGAGCAGCTGCAGAGCCGTGGGCCAGTATTAAGAGAAAAAATACTTCTCCATCGCTTTTAGGAACGTTCACTGCATGCATGTGCGAAAATAATATACATTAAAAATTTCTTGCATTCTGTGATACTAAATTATTTTCGATAGTTTTACTACTCTATAGATCATTCGGGATAAAGTGTGCAGTTAAAAAAGCACTGCTAAAGTTCTATTTTCAGCCAATTCGTATCTTCCCGCGCGTAACGGCTAACTGCGGGATATATCTAACCTCTCTAGACAGGTCACTTGATATTTGCGCGTGTAAGATAAAATGTGCAGTCTGTATGAATGCATACAGTTTGATAAAAAAAAGTTTATTAATTAAATAAAATTAAGTTATGTTGATTTCGGTTGATTTTATTTCGGTATTGTTGAACTTAAATAGGAAAATACACGGAACTATATTGTGTAATTTCGCTACCAACCATACAAGCAGTAAGGCAACTATAGTTCATGTTGATTTATATGCAGTAACGGCTAGTGATATTTTTCAAAGGTTATATTTTTAGCGCTCACTTTATCTCGAACGACCTATACGTGGATTCCCCCACAGCACTGGAATGATAGTCTGTCGGACCGAAACTAATGTTCAAGAAAACCGACCGTGTTTTTATCTTCCGCTGCTTCTAACATAACACCGAACAAAGGAAGAAAACTTTAACAATCCCTAAGCGAAATAGGAAAAACCAATATTGTTACCCCTGTCGTAGTACATAATGACCATTTAGGCTACAGCACATAACAACTATGCAGTGAAAAGTGCAGTTTACTGAAATTGCATACTTTTTAGGTCTCCAATTAGTTCTAATAAAGTCAGCAGTATAATATTTTTGACTACGCCATGTAAAGTCGGAGAAGGATACTTTTAATTGAATATTACGCATTGAACTGAGATTGACAACTTATAAAACACTGTCACGCCATGTGTATATAACATCTAACCGTTTTATCCATCCAGCATTTACAGAAGTAACTAGGGCGTTAAATATATACTTTACAAATATATTTTAGCTTTTCTGATTTCATACTTCTATATTTGAGTCGCATTTCTGACGGAAAATATACTTATACGAAGATAGCAAAGATTTTTTCGACAATAACATAATCAGGATTCCATTTTTGAGGTTGTCCTCTAATGCTAGTCTCAAACATATTAATTTTCAATCGTAATGTATAAGCACAGACTTTTAATACAAAAATGCCCGTTTATAGAACATAAATATGTAATATGACGGTAGGTAATATATAACAACATTTAAAATTTTAAAACTTTTAAAAGGTATGCCACAATTTTTTTTGTTTTTTTTTGTTTTGTTTTAAACCTTTGCTACGTTTAGAGCCGTGCTCAGAACTCAAGAACAACTCACGTTCCCTTTCAGTAACACTGCTCTTGAACCTGTAACTAATAAATTATCTTTAGAAATAGAAGGAAATGATTCGTTTGTTCAATGACCAGCATGTTATAATAACTGTCCTGTGTACGTACTTCGTTTATTGCTTCCGACAAAATGTCTAGTTATGCAAATACTGTTAAATAAATGCAACGAAATGAGCTGCGCACCAACATTTTCAACTCTGTGAGTTATGCGTTTTTTCCTCCAAGGTGATTTATTTTGGGAGCTGCAGTATGCACCTCGATTCACAACCTATGTTTGGCGCCTGCGACTTAGTGCGCCTGTGAAACACGCCGAACATACCCGAACGGGACTTGGAAATATTTTGGGTTCCACGAGTGCGTTCATTTACTCCGAACAGCACAGTACACGTTAACAGCACGGACCAGGAACACAAGGAGGGGAGGGGGACTGAATGTGCCCTGACCAGTCATGATCAATCTATCGAGCCTGTATACACGGGACCACTTTCAGTAGCAAACGCGCCACATTAAGAGATTTCCACTAGACACTACATGTGACGTCACACACCAACTACATGTCTGTGGCTGGTGTCTGAAGACACGAACATTTCGCCAAGTCAATGGCTGAATACTAAACTATAATCCTACGAATTTTCGATTGTCATATATATTTCCCCACAAACTGCTGCCACAGCGACTAACTTGTTGTGATCCACTCCAAGCAGCACTGGACATGTTTTCTGAAATATTATATCCTGAGAGGCCTTCAGGGCGTGACAAACGCACTGCGACCCACCAGTCCTCAGCACTTTGTGTGTAGTGTAAGCTTGTAGCAAACCAAGTACAGTTAAGTGCTAGTTCTTGTAAGACATGCAGCAGCTGTAACTTCGTGTATGTAATATAATATCCAAGCCGCTAAGCACAGTGAATGTCATATAAGCTAGTATACGTGTGAGCAAGTGTGTAGTAGAGGGTATCTGCTCGTGTTACAGGACCAAGTGGAAGCGACAGACAGCAGTGGGACTAGAGCTGCTAGCGGAGGCGGGCAACTACGCCGCCTTCCAGCGTCTCTACGGCGGCCCGCCCTACGGCTGCTGGCCCTACCCGGGGGCGGCGGGGGCGGCTGCACCACCAGTTGTCGGGCCTAGCGCCGCTGACCTCTACTACCGCCAGGCTGCCGCCGCCGCTGCTGCTGCCGCCGCCAGCACGCTGCAGAAACCACTGCCGTACCGCCTGTACCCGGGGGCGGCGTCCCTCGGCCTAGGCCTGCCCGGACCCTCAACTGCGCCGCCCCCGCCGCCGCCAGCCCTCGCCAGTCTCACCGCCTCCTCGTCCTTGTCGTCGCTCAGCAGTTACTACAACAGTCACCATCATCACCATCATGCACCACCACCGCCGCCTCCTCACAGGTCGCCCTCGCCCGAGGAGCCGCCCCCCGTGTCGCCGCCTCCGCCCCGCCCCCACAGCGGACCCAGCTCGCCCGAGGAATCGCCGCCGCCCCACGTGTAGCGTCGCGCCGTGCCTCCGACCTGACCTCGTTCCTCTGCTTCAGATCTGTTTCCTGGTCGGTGCTGTACTGGTGGCTCAGTCACGTGGTAAGAAGCGTTGATTGGCTGCACGAAGCCGTGAACACGTCAGGCCGCTGTGTGCCGTTGAACATTCTCCTCACAGCTGTTGATTGTCGTCGTCATTAGATACTTGAGGCCAGCCAAGCTGCTTGACAGATAGAGATCTTGTGTGATTGTACCACGCCGAGTTGTCTTCTGAATGTAGGTGCTGTCCAACCTAACATTACATTGTACATGCTGCACACAGGACTCATATATGACTGGTGCCGTGCAATGTGAGCTTGCTTGTACAAACCTACCGAACAAATGTCAGCCAAGCTATTGGAACGTTATGTCGCGCAGTTATGCCTGCAATATGTCAATACGTTTATTTCATTGTGAAGCAACTGTCTTCGGTTAGTTTGGAAAGAACCCAGAATGTGATCACAAACGTTAAACGGCAGAGATCAGGCAGACTTCAAAGTAATTGTTTATTCCTGTTGTTTGTGTGACAGAACAACAGACATTGAGTGACTTTAGGATGGACGGGAACAACTAGAACACAAGAAAGCCACCAAAACTTTTCGTGAAGTCCGTATGTACGGCCATGATATTGAGCAGAACAGAGTGAAAGTTGGTATTTTTGCCGTGATAATCAGTCAGTAAAAAATATCATTTTAACATGATTTCATGTCTGGTTGCCATGAACCATTTTAACTCAAATTCACTTCAAATCTTAACACTTGTCGAGGATCTACCAGAGAATTACAGACGTAAGCTGTAGCAGTAATTTGGTTCTTATTGGCCAATTAAAAAGAGAAAATGTCACATACTATTTCCACGAATTTTGGCGTCCGTAGCACTAAGGAACTCGAAGGATCTCGGCTTCATAAGAGGCTGGCAAGTCCAGATCACTAGTCCTACTAGTCCTACACAAGTATTATCACCAGATGTTGGGATCGCTGTTGCTGTATCCTTGCAGCTGATTGGCCAGGCGTGTTTCACATTGTGGCAGTGGTGCTTCGGCAAGTACAGTCCCGACCATGAACGCTATTCTCTGCAACACTCCAAGAACTCAGAGAAACATGAGTGCTGTAGCTAGCGACATCCTGCATGAGTGTGTAAACATTCCACAAGTGTGAGAGGGATTATGTTATTGTGAACATACTTCAGTGCAAAGTGTCCTGCTGACGTCACAATGGCTCACTTATCAGACTGGATGTGCAGGCGCCATGTGTCGGTGGTCAACAAGTTCTTAGTCTCAATTATACTCAGCTGCTTGTATTTATACAGACGATGTGCAGAAGATGTGAAACATTTGTTAAAAGTGTTGTCGAGGATCACGTCTTATTTAAACGCCCTCGGAAGATTCTCGTAAAAGTAAAGTTTCATACCTTGATTATTATTGTTCGTTCTGCATAGGAAACTAAAGCCGTTTGTGTCGCTTCATTAAAAGGGCATTCTGTGCAATTTTTATTTCAGAGAAATGTACTTTGGACGGAAGTTTGTATGTAGATAGCTGACTTTGCTGTGTGGCTGGAATGTAATGTGCAAGGCTCTTGGTTGAGAGCAATTCTCGTGAACTTTATACAAACAAGTGTCTAGATGTTCTATTCTTTGTTTGAAAGTTGACCTTATTTTATCATGATCGCTTGATGAGAGGTTGTGTAGAGTTTATTTATTATTGAAAGGAAGCTATATACAATTACCAACGTTGCCAGTCTTACTTGCAAATAATGTAAATATTTGGACAGAAACAAATGATTCGAATAACGTTAAAGGTGTAAAATTGTATGTCGAACGTTCCACCTAAGAGTGAATAAATATTATTGTAAAATATGTTTTGTACTGCTTTTATTTGCATGCTATTGTCAGTAAGATTCAGATTCCTCATCTATTACACCTTTTCAGTAAGTCCAGAAGTTTTGGAAATTTTCTACCCGAGTGTAGAATCTCTTCAGGAAATTAATCTTAGGCTGCTAAATACATATATAAATACAATGACACACATATATATGTATAACTTATAGATAGAGGCAAGATTATTTCGCGTATTGATTCTACGTCAGGTTAAACGTCAATATTGTATACTTTACTACTCCCTCTGTGATTAGACGACACCTGTTTTAACACATCTTTGACGACTGCAAGCCAGTTATAAATAAGGAAACAAGTCGTGGTGGTAACACGTGTTACTGTTAGAAGCCAATGGATATTTGACTGTGGCCAGTGTGTGTATAGGTCTGAGAAGTCTAGGCTGTTGCCAGATTCATACGCGAAATACTCGTGCCTCTACTTATAGATGATATAAACGGATTCTAGTAATTCAACGTCAGAATTTTGTGACTTATGTTTGAAGCTTGTTTTGATGTAAGGGACACGTGACCTGTCTCTTGACACTCAGTGCGTGGGTGTTGACATCTTGACTTGTAGCATGTCCTGAACCGTGTCTGTTAGACTGGTATTGTTACAAATATATTAATCACCCTATATTTACCTCTGTATTATTATGTTAATCATGAGCAAGCAGCCACAAATTATAAAGTAAATTAAATGAATAATGCAAAAACCATTTGGCAAAAACATATATTTTTGAAATGGCATTGTAAATGACTCGCTGTCTTACAGACATATCATGAACAATAGCATACACTTTAGTATATGTTCAAATTTTAAAATATAATTTTACCAAAATATTGGGAATTAAATGATATAAAAAACAATATTTTCAGTTATGCTTAATGCTATTTGGGATATTCAAACCAACAGCAAATGCTGCTTGATACTTTTCACCCTAATGAAAATAGCAGGTGTGGCTACCTTCAACTCTAGACAACTATTTTACTGTTACAATTTTCGAACATTTGAGCATAACTTATTGAGTATTGAGACCAGTGTAACAAAGAAGGTCCTATTGTTGCAACTGTCTAGAAGATACCGCCTACGCTGAAAACACTCTTGGAGAGCGCACAGACATACAGAGCCTAGAGCATAGGCAATGTTGCGTACATGGATGTGATGTGCTCAGCGCACAGACTATGGTGGACATTCACTGTAAACTACATGTTCGCTGACCAGTTTGTTCCTGTCATTCTACGTATATATCGCTGCAGCTGTGAACGAAGATAGTATGTCCCAGGCAGTTGAAACATGTCTAACTGGCATTGTGTTCGTCATGCTGACAAGAAGCTAAACATGGATAACCCTGTGAGGTAATAAGTCAAGGCATTACGAGTTATGTATTTGCATACACATTTTGTATCCCCACATGATGCACCAATAAATGGGTCATGTTACGTCTTTGAAAATGTAGGTCATGATGTTCCCTGTTGTCATAAGACTTACTAAGAATGTTGTAAAACATAGCAGTTTTCCGAGACTTGCTCAGGTATCATGGACTAAAAGAGATGTTCCAATTTTCAGTAGAATGTATTACATTCGTAAATAAGTTAAATATCAGTATTAAATATTAAGATAACAACAGTACATACTCCACACGACTGTAAATATTGTGCGACATTGAGTCACAACTATATATTATGTGTAGAGATGATTGTTTATCGCGGGAAAACTTGACTGTTTGCAGGGTTTCAACGTATCAAAGGCTCACTAGTTTTTCCCTGTACGTGGAGTTGTTAACATATTGGACTGAGCCAATAAGAATCCCGCTATTGTGATAGTTGGTGTATGTTATTGGTCTGCCGACAGCTACGTTCCGTCAGACATGTAGAACACAATCATACACGTTGCGAAAACGACAGTATTTCAAGGACGTGTCGACACTAACAATTTTTCAATTTTCGCGATATACCATAATCTGTAGTTATATGTAATGTTAAGCCATTGAAACTTTTGTGACAAACCGTCATATTTGTGGCTATATGGAGTACTATTACCGCCATTTGAACGAAGGTGAAGTGCGACAGTATTCAGTTTAAATAAATATATCTACAACAGCCCAATAACTCTCACAATTTAAAAACATTCTCAGAAATATTTAAACACAAATATTTACATAAAAGTAGATTACTAGGGATGGGAATTTTTTTAGAAGATTTTTGCCCCATTTTGTTTCAGTGTCATACGTACACAACTGTAGCTCTGCTTCATGATTATTGGCAGAGTGTTTTTGTGCAGAGTTATTATTCGTTAGACTGTGCCAATCAGTACACGGACAACTCCACACATATTTGCGGGTTTAACCTCCACACGCTGGGTGTTACGGCATCCAATCACTGACCACAAAGCAGAAATGCAGGACCGCACGTAAGACACTGAAACAAAGTGCTGCACAAATATTTTCGTGGAGTTTCCTATCTCTATATACTACACTCCATAGTTGCTTATCGTACATATTTTGAGGTTAAACCTACATGGCGGATATTCAGAACATTATTTGACCTGTTTAGCTTCTGTCATATGCTTCGGCCGCAGAAATGAAATATAACCATTTCCATTAAATTATGTATTGTCAGCTGTTCCGACGCGCAATATTAGTTGTGATTCAGTAGGTTATAAAACGTTGAGGCTTGTTCTAGTGCATTACTTTCTATGACTACAACGTCAAAGATGGCTGATACTCATGAAACATTCTTGAGAATGTTGTTCGTTGTGGTCTTATAGCAACTGATGTCTTATACAGTACAAATGACGAAAACGTTCTGTTTATCGCATCATAACTTCCATTTCAAGAACGTATCGCGACATGCAGCCAGCGTCCAGTGGCTGCCAATTACACGCAAAACTCACGCGTTTGGACCGTCGTCAGTAGTTTTATTTTTAAACAATTGTTACGTTACAATATTATTCTTCCGCGCAAGGGAATGTAATACTACACTTAATGCATTTTATTGATAAGCATCGCAAGTACTGTATCACTTTCATGTATGAACAATTAGCTTCCGTCACACAGAAAGAAATGTTATTACAATTTTCCCCGTGTTGCGTAGAGTGTAAGTCAGGGTATGAAGAGAGCGCAGTGTTGCCTAGTTTTCAGATCAATGGAAGGAACTGTACAAATATACAACACTGCAGTACAGTCATGCAGCAGTTTGTGGCGAGGTACAGCACGCCACATGCCATGTTCTATCACAGCACACTGCTACTTACTGGTCGATCAAGTTTGCATGTTTAACTTCCGCCGTGTCTATGTTTACTACGCTGCAATACTCTATACTCTTGTTGGTGCATGCAGCAGGCTCTGGATGTACAATAGGAAACACACTCAACAAAACTAACTACTAAATATGTTTGCATTCGTTATTATGTTTTGATTTCAACTATGAGTATCAATGTTTCGAGCATTGAAACGATTAAAGTAAGTTCTTACGTTAAGTTGTTAAGTTGGATACAAATTGAGCGTTCTAAGAATAGTTACCTATGTTTAACCTTGTATATCTTCCCATCACTTGTAAGTATGAATACAGGTGTGCAAGTAAAAAACACTACAGCGACTTAACTGTAGTCAACGTTATACGTAGGCCTATAACACGATTATATATATATATAAAACTTCTTGACAATGCGGTTTTAAAAATACGGTTTTTAACATGAAGAGAATACAGAAACTTGAGCGTATCTGCTGACATGTAATGTTCTCGTACTTACATTGTTATTGCATGTACTGACATGACGACCACTCAAGTACTCTTGGTGTAGAGTTGAACGCCTTGCAATAGGGGCGTTGATGCGAGTTGTGGGCGTGCTATAGTCGCCCTTACTTGCCGCTTATTTCCAAGTTTCAAACACACAGATCCTTCCATTCTTCACTTGTATGCACTATCTCTGTCCTGGCTCTGAGTGACGTCACTAATATCTGGAGTCGACACTGACTCACGTCAGCTACACACTACACATATCGTACCGCACAAGTGTGAGTGGATATTCACATAACTTAGTGTGAGACGAGAATGTTTTATCTTACTTAATAGAATCAATACGGTATACAATGGGTAAAGTCTCGTACAAAACACCGCAATTACTACATACATGCAAAATTCGCGTTATTTTCTGAGAGTAGATTAAACTCCAAGTGAGTACAGGCTTGTTCGACGTCTCCCGCTGGCCGATATTGTGACTTGCTGTGGAGAATGCTTACACGGTAGAGAGGCCAATCTCTGTACAGACATGACGCACGCAAATTACAACACGTAAATGTTCGTGGTCAATTGAATCGCATATTACGCTCTGTTATGTATAGGAAAGTGAAGTTTAGTCTGCCACCAAATGATAACGCGAATTTTGCATGTCTCTAGGAATTACATTTCCTTATGTTGAACATACGCCATTGCTGCAGTATGTCGACGCAGAAAACCTGGTTAGACAAAAAATAAGACACTGGATGAAAATGTAAACAATTTTATATGTATTATGTAATTTATATTACTTCGAACAAATTATTATGAAAAAAAAAACATCTTACGGATGCAACAGTCAGAACACACAGAGATAGAGTGAATTGTGTAGAAAAATACACAATAAGTGACTCAAACAATGATGTAAGATACAATACAAAGAAACACAAGATTAAGTAAAGTACAAAATGTATCACATAAGCTAAGTAATTTAAATTTTCATGTTTATTAATATTTCCTTTATGCAGAAGTTCGTAACCTTAGCATAACGAAGGTGTGTGTGTATGTGAAGCTGGTTCTCACAGCTTTGTTTGCGGGATTTTCAATTAAATGCGATAATGTTTATGAAAAAAATTCAAAAGTGCTTAATGGGGCAAATTTATGTTAACGGTAATAAATGTTGGCTTTAGAAACTTTTTGAAAAGGAAAATTGTTCCACGATTTTTCTTGGTGCCTAGTTTTACCGCTTTACCATGTTTTACCTCCCCCCCCCCCCCTTCGCAAAGTATAATGTATTTTGGTAGAAACCTTCGTGGGCGCACACACACAACTCACCAAATATTTTTTCATTAAATTAATTTTTTGTACCCCGTTCTGCACCTATACCCCATTCTGACTCTCCTTCCTCCAAAAATTGGTTGTTTTTTTAAGCTGATTTTTTTGTGGGCCCACGTACAACTCACCAAAGTTTTTTATTTTTTTTAAAATTAATTTTTTGGGTATCCTGTTTGGCTTCTCTACTCCGTTTTGCCCCGCAGATTAAAGAACATTGGCATAAAGCTGAAACCTTTGCGGGAGTACTGTACGTGCACATTTACAAAAGTTGAAATGTTCTCTGTAATTGTTGGGTTTCCTGTTTTGTTTGTCTACATCTCTTTTGCCTCCCACACCCAATTTTTGCAGAAATTTCATCGCAATAGGATGACTGGTATAGAACTGCAAGGAAGACGAACAAACTAACTATAATTACAATGATGTAAGCTACAAGTGTTAGTATGACCTAGCTGCAGGTTGAGCTTTCTTTGCAGCTGGCTAAGTAGCTATGGTTACCCATGTGAGAACCTGTCCTTAGTCTATCCCTGCCTCTCTTAATTACTCTTCCGGGTCTAATTAATAGTCATAACAAAGTATACGAATATGAAAGTGTATTAGGATAATGTAAGTAGTATACGTGGTATAATGACTCATTTATCTCAATACGTACCGCCGGAGGTTCATTCAAAATAAATGAAATAGTCCGTCACTGGGCAGATAGAGGTTGTATAACTATATGTAACGATATAATTGCAGAACTTAAACTTCCCTATAAGTCATGTATGGTCGTACTTGCTTCTTTGAATCATCTGCTTGGAAAATATTACTAGGACTACGACATTCCCTCCCCCCCCCCCCCGGGTGTTTGAGAGTTATTTTCTCAGCATAAAAACTGAGAAAATTATTTTTCGTATTTACAAAAACATCATTCTGAAGCAAAACTAACTCAATATCTAAATTTTTTTTGGTAGATATCATAGGGTAAATGAAAGCAAATTTGACGTCTATTTACCTCTTCGGCATTCGAATTTCACAAAAAATTTCCATCACAGGTTAAACATTTTAATGAGTTTCCAATTGAGGTGAAAATCGCTACGATAACCCATTGAGTCAAAGCGTAATCAACGATTCATTTAAAAAAATTTTGATTCCTTCGCAACCCTAAGACTTTGGATTTTGAAAATTTGTGAAATATGTTTATGGGAACTTGCGTGGTATTCATTCTCATAAAAAAGAAAGAAAACTCTATACCTCGACGGGTTAGATAGCACTCGTGGATTTATCTAAAACACATTCCACATGTTTTCACCCCCTTAGAATTCTATTATATATAATATAGGATGCGGATAAACTACACGTCTTTAAAGCAAGGGTGGCTAGGAGGTACTAAAACAAGTATTTTAAGATAGGAGCCATGGGTCTCCGAACTACCGTTAAGTTGTTACACGCATCCGAAGTAACGCGTCATGGATTGCCTACTTCAAGGCGCGTCTTTGTTTACATCTGAGCCAGCGCTGTGAGCCGTCAACACCTGTGCTTTCTTGCCGATATTTGACGTGTGAATTAGCATAAAGTACGCAGAAAAATAAAAAAAGCACAAAAACCAAAAAGAAAACGTTTTGCCCGGGATGGTGTTTGTAATACAAAAAGGCAAAAGCTTACAATAAATGTTCAAAGTTTCTTCCACCGACATCCCGGCAATGTTCTCATAGACGTAACAGTGATTGGCGAACATGTGCGAACACACCGGCCATATCTCTAATTTGGTGTAGGGGAAGGTTACTCAAGATGGCCTAATTAACTTAATAAATTAATATAATTTGTAAGTGCATGGAATTTTTGTTTTGTTTTGATGCAGTGAGTATAAGATATATGTAATCTTTAATCCCTTTGTACAATACATTTAAAAAAAAAAATTTAGAATCGTCTGTTCGGCTGTTTTTGAGGGTATTACAAATTCCCATCTTGGGTAACCGGTTACCTAAGTTAGGACAAAGGGTAACCCAAGATGGGACAAATGATTTAAAGCACAGCGCATTAATAAAATATATGTTAGCAATATGTAATGTGTGTTTAATTATTTTGCAATAAGAAGTAATATAATAAAGTCAAGTTATGCCGTCATGACACACGTATTTTTTTTCGAAACTAATGTTCTCATTTATAAACATTTACACATTTAGGACTGTGTTGCAATTGTATTCCTCTGTAGTGTAGGCTTGTGTTAATCCTGTAACTGGAAAAAATAACCAAGGTAAAATGTTATTATTACATTTAACATTACTTATCTTTCTTAAGTGATGTTGTCCAATAGGCTGTGTAAAAACGACGAAGAACACCTGTAGAAAGATCCTTTCAAATATTGCAAAATTGACAGTGAGATTGGAATTAATAAATTCCAGATAATACTGATGAAAAGTAAAATAAAAACATTAAAAAAAAAACTATTCGTCACATTTAAAACAATAGAAACACACTGTCCCATCTTGAGAAATATACAGGATCCCGTCTTGGGTAACTCGGCCATTTTGAGAAACGCTATGGCATTTCGTAACAGTTAGCAACTCGCTAATATCATGATTAACGTATTATGTACTGAAAACTAATACGTACTTACGAAACACCACAACATTCTGGTCTGACGAACTACGCAGCATGCATCAATGTTTCTGTACATCCAAAAATTTACGTTGTTACAATGTAAAAATGAAACTTGCCTCTATCTTGGCACGAAGTGTAACAACTCATTCAAAATACGCATGAACACTTCTGAGGGGAAGTTACGCTCGATGTAACATATACGCAGTTACTATCTAGCGGCGCTTTCGAGAACTACGTCTGTCCTGTCTTAGGTGACCGGCCCATCTTGGGTAACCTTCCCCTACAGCTTCCACGATGCGCGCTACTAAATATTCCTCACTTTCAACAAGGTCGCGTGAACAATGTCTTTGATAAATATCCACAAGAAAATATCAAGGGGCGCTAAGTCAGGGGACCGTGGGGGCCGCCTCACCGGTCCACCCCTGACGATCCTCCTGTCACCAAATTCTTCTGTAAGATGAGCACGCACTTCCAACGTAAATAGGGCAGGACAACCATCGTGCTGAAACCACATTTCAGGACGCACATTTAACAGCACTTCTTCCAAAAGTTCTGGTAGCACCTCTTGCAGAAAAATTAAGTAGTTCGCACCGTTAAGCCTTGGTGGGAGAATGTAAGGCCCAATTAATTGAGCGTGCACTATTCCCGCCCAAAATCATTTAACTTGCTAGTATGCATTTTTATTATTCTTCCATTGAAATAAACGTGACGACGATAGACCGCCAGGTTCGTTATGTAGACGAATCTTCGAAAACACATTTCACACCTTTCACCCACTTAGGGTCGAATTAAAAAAAAATCCCTTCTTATTGTTTGCAAACGACCTAAAGGGAACGCAAACAATATTTTTCACGTTTCTAGGTGAAGTGGTTTGGACTTCAGTTTGATGTCAGTCAGTGAACTATTTTTACATAGAGATGTATCATAAGCGAGGTTGTCTTTGAACACTTGATATGACTTTGAACATATAGGGTGACCTTGAATATATGCGGTGACTTTGAACACATGTGGTGACTTTGAACATGTGTGGTTACTGTGGGACAGTTTAAAACTATGTTTATTTTCCACAATTGTCAACTGTGCGTAAATGCTAGTTAAATGTCATGAGAAAATTTATTATTAGGACTTTATCGCAAATAAATTTCACTATTCAGGACTACCATGTACGCGGAAAATAATTTTGTAATGTCCCAAAATCACCCCACATATGGTAAGTCACGCCCTCTTGTGGTCGCTCTCTATCTCTAAGTATATATATTTATGTAATATGTTCACTAACCTTGCCTAGTGTCCATGTTTTGTATATGTGTTGTGGTTTGCTTGTACGTACGATATGTTGCAGTAGTGCGTTGTGTCCACAGTTTCACTCAGATTCACTGGCTGCGAGTGCAAGAACGGTTGTAACAAATAATACATGTCAGTTAGCCAGCCAATGTACTGTTAACGGCCATGATCGTGAACTAGGTGTCGCGACGAAGGTGAGGGTGGGTGAGTGGCACAACCACTTCCGGCGGAAGCGGTGGCGGAAGCGGGTGTTTAAAGAGCGACGGAGCGGTATCGGCTGGAGCGATGCGTGGACGCAGCCGGACAAAGCAGCCACCACTATGTGCAAGTCATCCTCTGTGCTTGTCATCAGGGTCGAGCCTCGACCAATGGTGTGGCCTGACCACCTGCTGCACCGCTCACTCAGATCCAGTAATGGTTGCAGCATCGCTGACTAGGCGTGTGTAAGCGAGACAGGAAAGTCAACACACACTATAAACAATGCGACAATGATGGCCAGAACAAATGGTTGCAGACAAAATATATGTAACACAAACAATAATAGTAAGCTTCCGTTGACAGCAACATATGCTATGTTCTCTCCTTCAAGCATATGAACAACCTGAGGAACGCCAGCAGATGTGACTGTGACATCTGGAGAATATATCAGCATATCCAATAAAACACTTCAGTTTGTAAGAGTGTTTTGTAGGCTTTCGCGGCCGTTGTCTAGGTGACTACCTTGACTTCCGGGCTCGAGCCGTGTCTTCATGGTTTCAGTAGGCATCATCAAGGTCACACTTATGGAACGAAGACAAGGTGTTGAGGAGGTGCTGTAGGGGCCTGGTATGCGATTGGCTGCCTCGGCGGCCAATGAGAGGGAGACATTGTTTTCATTGGCCTCTCTGACAGCTAATCGCAGCTGACCTCTCCTGATTGGCCGGTGTTCTGGCCAATGATGAAATTGTAGCATGGATTGTGTTTTGCTTCGGTTTCTGAAGAATAGGTGCCCAGGTTTTACTAAGTTTGTATCCATCATCTCTGTTGAACCCTGAAAATATCAACAGAGATGATATCGACGATTAATAAAAAACACATTTCATTACTTTACACCCCTCTTCACATCCTTAGGTGAGGAATTTTTTCAAGTATTTGAGTAAACTTCAATCTTAATTAAAAATCGTGCTGCTACATAAAATATTAATGGGGTCGATATTCATCGATTGTGGATCAAAAACATATTTTACCCTTTGTTTACCCCTTTGCGGCCGAATTTGTGAAATAAATTTAAATGGTATTTTGTATATTTACATAAGCATCAAAATAAAGTTAGAGGCACTTCGATATTTCGATTGCTTCGATAAATATGGAGGAATAATCGAAAACACATTTAACGTATTTTCACACCCTAATCATCAAATTTTGAAACGTCTTGGAGTCATGTCGTAGTCACTTGCACACTTAACCAATTAAAGTAAAAATCACGATGATAGCCATTTGAGTTACAACTACATAGACGATTTATAAAAAAATACATATATTCCCTCTTTTCAATGTTTGGGGGTCGAAATTAAAGAAAAAAATCCTGAAGTATTTATTTGTGTATTTACGTAAGCAACATTTTGAAGTGAAAACCGAATCTTTATTCATAACGATTTGATAGATATCGATAGTTAATCGGAAACACATTTAAGGTCTTATCACCCCCTTAAATGTTGAATTTCGAAGAATCCTGAATTTGTCTAATATGCATTTTTATGTCATTAAAGTAAAAATCACGATGATGGGCTATAGGGTTCGATTTCTATCCACGTTTCTTCGAAAATACTTTTCACTTCTTTTCACCTCCTTAGAGGTCGAATTTAGGAAAATTCCTTCTTAGTACTCGCTTACGGCCTGAGGGTAAACCACACATAAAACTTAACTATTCTAGGTCCAGTTGTTTGGGCTGCAGTTTAATATGTCAGTCAGTCTGTCAGTCAGTGTTCTATTTTATACAGAATGTTTCTTAAATAAGGGGACAAACTCCGCTTGCGTGTTCCTCATGAAAAAATTGTGACGTAAACGTGTTTTGTACGTTCCATCTAACGCAATATTAAGGGTGGTGCACATTCAACGTTACCTACATGTTTCTAACTTATGATGCCATAATTTGTCATTTGTTTCTGGAACTCTATCGCTATAGCTTCATTTGTGTTCGGAAAGGAAACGATGAGGGCTAGACTGTTACAAAATGAGGACCTTTTTTGTTGCACGTGTAACATTATTCAATAAACTATCTTCGGATGTACGAAAAACCTGATGGTAAAAAAACTTGTATGCAGTTAGACGGTAGCCACCACTACTATTTTCATAAGGGTGGAAGATATCAACCAGCGTTTGCTGTTGGATTGCAGATTAGCCTTAAACAATGCTTTAAATACTGTATTTTTATGTCAATTAGTTTACGATATTTTGGGAAAATACTGTTTTAAAATTCTATGTTCGGAGTTCCATTACTCCCTCAATATTGCGTTACGTGAAAAGTGCAACACATGTTTACGTCATAGTTTTCAGTGAGGAACATGCATACGAAGTTTGCCCCACTATTCAAGAAACATCATGTAAACACAGAATATTTGACCTTATTCCATTTATGTTGTATCCTATCCATTTGAGTAAAGCATACTAGCCTTATTTTTATGTTTTTATATTCTCTTTAGTTTTCATTGACAGGCATCTACACTGGAATGGAGTATGCCGAAGAAACTAAATCCATTACTATATTAGGATTTGCGCAATTATAGATATTTTAATTAGAGACGGTGGGTGTTTGCTGAAACCATTGGCGCGAACATAGTTTTCAGTACATCGTAGTGTTAAACCTTATATTATTGTACTGTCAGGGAAAGGAAATATCTGATAATTCTGTAGCCTGCATGATAAAATACATCGTCCCGTGCATACTCAAGCCCCTTCATTGTCTGTAGTTCCAGTGAGCAGCAGATAACGAGCTAGTGTTCCGGCTTAGCATAACTAAGGACAATGGATCGTTACACTCATGTAATTGAAGCCGCCAGTTTTTACTTCGTTCAAAGTTGTCTTGGTACCATGCTCATTGCTTCAGTCTAATGCCGACACAAATAACGAAAGAACATCGTAAACACAACATATTAACCTAGCAGTTAACAAACTCTTATTACATTAACTTATAAATATGTGTCCGGAAATGTAATACATTTACTTAGCACCAAGAAAAAATTCAAACAATTATGCATTTGTTCTGTTATCTAAATTGCCTAAAGTTTATCTGTCACTGTCTTACGATGTAACAAACGCCAGGTATTTAAAGCGAGCTAGCCATAACGAATGCAAGTGTCCATTTTTTTTATCTCGACATCCCAATAGCCACACATCCACTACTTGAAGTTATGTTCGTGAAACTTAGCACAAAAATGAAAGAACTGAGTTACGGTACTTCTAGTGATAAACTTCGTGTCATGTATCTCGCTACTATAATTACGTATTACTCACACGTGACTACATATGTTCTACATTATCAATGTTCTCTCTTAGCGCTGAACTGAGCAGTTTGTTGCTAGTCGCAAACTTCCAAGATCGCCGCTCCAGACTTGTGATGTAGGACGTCAGTCAATGGTAAGGTAAGCCTAGCTTGTTGTAGTAACTCTGCTTGCAGGTTGTCCTCAACACCTGGCTACGCATCACATATCCTTGGAGCCTATTTGTTAACAGGTCCTCGTGTCTATAACGGCGAGGAAGCATGTGATACAGGTGTGAAGGTCAACCTTATTGTTCGTGTCAAGCTCAGTTCAGGAGGCGGAATGTTGAGAACTGATCCTTGTACGGAGTCAGTGAGTGCATCCATAGTTGTTGCACAACCAGGGTCTGTACTCAACTATACAGGAATACAGGATATGTTTCACTCAGCTACTCTGTATATACACTCACCTGTTGATTCAATCCATTACTTTTCTGATGTATAGCAGCAGAGGTCATTTGTATGTTCGAGGCCAGTGACCCTTTTTCGTACTCTAAATTGTATATACAACTAATTCCTAGCAATTATCTAAATATGAAGGCAATTTGTATTCTTATCAAGACATCACTGTAATAAGGGAAAAACATATTGTTAGCATTTAAGGAGTGTAAATAATCGAGTTGCCAAGGTTTTTTTACTCTTGAATTTGTTTCGTTGGTTCTCCATTTAAGAGGGTGACTATTTTGGTCACCCTCATATACAATGTAAATTTCTTTTATAAAGAAAAATTACCAAGTTTAAGTTAAAATCCAAGGAGTGAAAAATAATTGTAAATGTATATATATATATATATATATATATATATATATATATATATATATATATATATAGTTGTAATTTTTAGTGAATAAAATGTTATACATTCGTTTATTACCCCAATCTTTCATTTCATTATAGTAAAACTCACATTTTCACTATTTATATTTTTTAAACCTTGACCGGTGAATTATTGAGTAGGCCTATATCTGCCTGAAAATCACATCACTATACTTTTAACCACCCAGTTTCAACTACCTTTTAACTCTCTTTTTTATACTTATTTTAGGCTTGAAAAACTAATACATTTTTGGTTGGGTTATTTTTTAATTAATAACGAAATATACCGTCATAGGACTTAATGAAATAATTTGGAAATATTTTTACTGTTATGAGATAGAAAATTTTGAAGAGAATCTTTTTACTGTTATGGTACATACAATCTTGAAGAGAATCTTTTTACTGTTGTTGGACGAGGAAATAATCTAGACATATACATTAAAACTTTTTATGGGTTGGGCTGTTTATAATTTTTTAATTTTTGGGAATGTATTATTTTTTTGGCTTAGGCTGTTTTACAATTCATTAATTTTTTATTCTAGCTACTTTTTTTATAAATTTAATTTATTTTGTTACATATGGAAGACAAAAATAAAATTTTCACTACTAACAAAAAGTATTCTATAACATAATTTCTTGGAAATAAAATTAAATCAACCAACGAAAGATTTGTAAAATGGTTACTTACAGAAAATTTAGATAGTAATAATCTAGTTACAAATACTGTAGATACTATTTACACAAATGGAGAACAAAAATTGGAAGGATTTAATCCAATTACAGAGCCTTTTTGCGATAATATTATGGTTGTTAAAAGTAACTGATTTATAGATTGCGAGAGAATAATGAAAAATAGTAAATTTCTTGTAAAAAAAGCTTGCGATGGTTTTAATAGTATTTTAAGATCTATATTTACTAAATTTGTGTTAGCGGGCCACTGCGATAAAGAAAAAATTCCTCGTTTATTAGAGTCCAATGTAAAAACAATTTATGGTGTCAAACAAATTATTGGTCAAGAAATAAATATTATTGATAGAAATATAAAAACCCTGTAGCTATTCCTTATAAGACAGAAATAGCAGATATTATATTATATATTATTTTGCCGAATTACCAGAGATTTGCTAAAGTTTTTACTGGTATTTTCAACAAAGAATAAATTATTAAATATTTAACTAATAATTTTAATTTTCGTATGTAGGGAGAAAAATATAAAAAAAATTTAATGTGATATTTAATAAAAATTATTATGTTGTTAAGCATGAATAAATTCTAATTTTAGAGTAAAATGTACAATAAATGTTTTTGCCAGTCAACAAGCCCTGGAGTAAATAAGCACATCTATAACCATATTATATATTTTCTAAATTGCCCAAGTAAAAGATTAAAAGAAACATTTTCTTCTAAATTAGCTAAAATAATAGAATTACCCGATAAGAAGCAACAATGCATAACCATACAATGGGTAATTCCGAAGAGGAAGAAAAAAATTCAACCCATTAAGAGATTGTTTAAAATTAATAACAAATAATAGTAGATGTTTCGAGAAATCTCCTCTTTATAGTGTTCCACCAACAAATATGTGGGAAAAATTAACAGATTCCCTACAAATTAGTTGTCTTGTTTAAAAAAATCTCATGCAATATGTTGGGGTAGTAAAATTACTAAATAAAAATAACAGATATGCAAATAAAATTGACAGACGATTAAGAGGAAAAGGAAATATTAATTAAATTTGCTATATATGCTTTTAGTTTTAATTTGCTGCCTATTAACGATTTAGAAATTTTGTAGGAAACAGAGAATATAATTTCTGAATACCAATCTTGTTTTTTAAAATCTGGAGAAACATAATTTTCTAACTCCCGCGGTGTATTTTCTACTATCCTCGAAAATATAAATTTAGATGAATTAGGTCAAACAGGAACAATAACATTACTTCATTTGTGTCTAAAAATAGAATAAATATTACCAACAAACTCTGCCCTTGTGCAATTAAATAAAAATATTTATTGCGTCATATTTACAATCTAGGAAGAAAAGAGAACAAGAATCAGAATATTTAAATATACAGCAAATAAAACTGGAATAATTGGATTAAACTTAAGTTTTAAAAGAAGAATACAAAATATTTTAGCGAATGAACAAAAAACAAAAGAAACAGAAGAAGGAAAAGAACATGATTTTTAACGACAGTGGACAGATTTTCCCACAAATGGAGAACAAAAAATGTATGTTTTTGTGATAAATGATAAAAATACCTTCACTTATGTCGGAGTTTTTGGCAAAAAATGGAATAAAATCTCTTAATATTGTTAACGGACACAATAAAAATAATTTTATAGAAAATATGAAAAAAAGATATTCTTAGAAAATAATGATTTGTCTGTATTCCTTACACAACTCTTAGACAAGAACTAGAAATTTTTTACTTTCCTAAAGAAAAACCATTTATGAAAAATAAAAACATATGGCATTACAACGTTTATGGGAAACACTTTTCCTAAATAACTTTATTCAAAACCCTTAAAAAGTTTAGAAGTTACAGACAAGCAGAAGATAAAGAAACCACAGAAAATATAAAAATGAGGGATATTTCTGGGAATATAAAATTAACTGATTGTGAAAGATTAGACAATATAGACAGTCTGTCTGGATTTAATTATTTCCAATATTTCCGTTAACACTTATAGAAAGGAAAGCTATATATTTAATCTCGGAGATATACATGATTTATTTGTTCTGATTATTAGCTGGAAAATGCAACGGAAAATAAGAACATTGACCTAAAATATAAAATTAAAGTTAAATTGGATAAAAATTAAAATGACACCAAATAAAAACAAAGAAACACCTTAATCCGTTGTTAATTTTCCTTGTTTACATCTCCATATTAGTTGTTTTATAGTTTTCTGGGATTAAAGTAGCTTAATATTATTTCTGGGTATTATTTTAAATTCCAACCAAGTTTACTATATATTTCTTAATATAATAATTCCCAGTATAGCAAGGCCAAATTAAATTTCCGTGTTCCGTGCAATATATATGGTAAACATTTAATCCTAAATAAATAATAACAGAAGAAATATTTTTTCTATAATTTCTTTGGTTATAATAACGTCGACTGTTTTTTCATGGCACACTATTTTTAGGTATGATTAGTTTATCCATTTATTATATTAAATAATTATTTTAGATACTTTTTTTTAAATCTTTGCAACGAGTGAAAAAAAAAAAAAAAACAAAAAAAAAAAAACAAGATTTGTATTTTTCGTATGTTATGAATGGGACAAGATTCTAACGCCAAGATTAGAGAAATAATTTTTAGAAACAAAATGTATTACCAAGATATAAGCGGGTGATTTAACAGTTTATAGGACGAAGAACACCAAATAGAATGTTTAAATATAATTTTGCTAAAAACTGTTATACAAAGATTAGAGTTTACGATAAAGGCGAATATATTTTTGTAATATTTAAAGTTGTGATCAAGCGTAAAAGAGACAAAAATAAAAACTGTAATTTTTAAGGAAATTAGCAAATGTTACACAGAAGAAGATGAATCGATACTAACGAGAAAAGAGAAACACGGATTAAAGAAAATAATAACAATGAGCTTGGAGAAGGGGAAGCTATAGAAAGCAGTATACATCTTTTTGTTTAAATTATATAAACATTTATTTCGTTTAAAAAAATTAAAATATTACTTTTTTGTTTTAGAGTTTAATGAAATATATTCTTAGATACCTGTGGGACGTTCGGATGAGGAAACATAATTTTGTTTAATAATTCGAAGAATTTATTCCTAGGCTCCGTTGAACGCTAGACTTAGGAGACAAAAATGCATAATTCTTTTGTTTAAAAAATTAAATTTTTTTTGTTTAAAAATTATTATCTTATTACAATGTTTTATTTTAATAATACACATAATTGAAACAAGCGCTTTATATACTAAACGAAAAAATAAAAATAGAATTGACAAAAATTTCCGAGCTTGTAATAAATAAGCCATATTTATTAAATAAGTGTAAAATTACAAACGCAAAATTTGCGCGACGAGTTTTATTAGAAATAACAGAAATGAAAGTAATTTTACCAATGAGATATATACAAAAATTAAGTAATAAAGTTTCATAAAAGGCAAATGGCGGAGTGAAAAATATTATTAATGAAGGAATGAATAATTACGATTCTGGAAAACAATTTCATTAGATTCGAAGAAAAATATGTTTTATTATATTTATACTTCGCCTGTGTTTACTATACATACATATTTTTTTTTTATCTTTGCAACGAGAATCTTGCAATTAGAAAAAGAGGAAATTATTCTAAATTTTTAATACTTACAACGAGAACAAGAGAAAAATATTCTGGTTTATTTATCCTTCGCCCAGGTAAGGAAAAATTTTTAATTTTGTTTATCCTTTGGCAATTTTAGAAACGAACGTTAAAATAAGTGCTAGCAACCATTTGAGCCGTTTGAACAACCGTTTCTTTAATCTGTGTTTCTCTTTTCTCGCTAGTATCCGAATCATCTTCTTCCACGTAACATTGCTAATTTCTTTATAAATCCTGTTTTTATATTTCTCTCTTTTATGCTAATTCAAATCTTTTAATTGTACAAAAATATATTTGCTTGTAGCGTAAACTGTGATCTTTGTATAACTATTTTGTAGTAAAATTATATCTAAACATTCTATTTGGTGTTTTTCGTCCAATAAACTGTTTAATAGCCTGCTTATAACTTGGTAATACATTTTGTTTCTAAAAAATAGTTCTATAATCTTAGCTTTAGAATCTTGTCCCAATTATAACATACGAAAATTACAAATCTTATTTTTTCCCTCGTTGCAAAGATTTAAAAATAACAGTATCTAGAATCAATTTTAAATAAAATAAATTGATAAACTAATTATTCCAAAGATATTTTGCCGTGGGAAAAATGTCGAAGTTATTATGACCATAGAAAATATAGAAAAATAATTTTTTCTGGTATTATTCATTTAGGATATATAGTTTACCATATTTACTATGCACAAGATGGAAATTTAATTCGGCCTTGGAATACTGGAAATTATTATATTTAAAAATATACAGTAAACTTGGTTGGAATAAATAAAAATTTAAGTATTTAAGAAGTAGCTGAAACTGGGTAGCTGAAAGTATGTGATGTGGTAATTAATGTTCCTATATGAAAATATAGGGGGTAGAGATTCGTTACATTCTTAATTAATTATGAAATCAAATTATTCCTTTTCATTTAGACTCAGTCTTCAGACTACATTAGCTGTCGATGGATAATGACCCCACAGAAGGATATATCTGTTGTTATCTTCAGGGCTTAAAGCAAATTTTCTTGATTCAAATGAACATAATTCATGTTTTTCTTCTTATAATATATATGTTTTTTAACCTTTTATAATTTTATTATTATTTATATTTTTGTAGTGCAAAACACCTTTTTTTATCACATAATATAGTTAATATTTTTTCTTATTTTTGACCCTGCTGGAATTTTATTGTAGAGAGCTAGAGGTACATATTAATGAAAATTGTGAAATTCTTTTGGGTATTTTAAATCAACCTCTAAATAGAACCACTACTTGAATTGCTCTCAAAATTTAAAATATATTTATTCCAATAATTTACTCGATTAAGCTTGTAATTTACCCATTCAAAACCCTCAGAAGGTAAAAATTGTGAGATAACCCAACCACATAAATTATTTACGTCTAAATATTCCAGATAAGAATTTTCAGTTTCATAATCATAATTTTTTATGTATTTATATATGCTTTAGCATATATTTTACAACACTGGGAAATTCCTCGACGAATTCCCTTTTCAATCATTAATATTTTATCATAATCTGTTCATAATTCTAATTCATGTCTGTGTGTTTTAACATTACATACCAAGCTAAACCTGGGGCTGTAAAATACCAAGAAGGGTCTAATTAATAAGTTCTTAAACAAACTTTAAAATTTTGAAAAACACCAACCAGCTATAAAATATAAACTTAATTACATAATTCAGTATATTCTTTAAAGTTTTTAATATTAAATGTTTTGCAAACTTTTTGGGCGAATTCATAATCATCATTGGAAATATTAGTTTAATTAAGTTAGTGTAAAATTTTTCTTTTGATGGTAATTCTGTTTCATTATTTATATTGTGTTCACAATATCTATAATCGTAAGGATAAACACGTATTTTAATAACTTAATTGTGTTGGTCACCTGAAAAACATTTTGAAGTTTCGTGAAATTTTGCTTTAATGGCATTTTTAGAGAGTTTATCAATACAAGAAGCCATAAATTTAAATGTATCAATCTTAATTTGACACCATCCTCTATGTGTTTGGTGGATAACAGAATCATTGGCAATACCTTTTCATATATATTTTTAATATTTTTAGATTCTTCCATTAACATTTTTACAAAAACACTAGATGCATCATTCCCTTTATAATATATTGGGGGCTTAAAATTTTTATATTTTATATAACAGCAAAAACCTATTGGTTCGTGTTTTTGGTACGCCTGTATGCGAATTAGACGGATTTGGCTCACAAGTATCTATTTTATTTAGTAAACTTTCAATATCTACATACGTAATAAATGGCACTTATAAAGAATGATTGTAACTCTTACATTTTAATGTATTATTTATTTTCATTTGGTATTTATATTTTAACACCTTAATTTTCTTTGTAATCTTTTTCATGGTATTTTCATTTATCTTCAGAATATAAATATTGTAAACATTTATCACAATAAATTTTTTTCTAGTATTTTTTTTTAAGTTGTGATCCAATATGTGTCAAAGGCTTTTTATCCAATAATAGTTATAATTATTTTCCTTTTTAATAGGGCCACGATTTGGTCGCGAAAAGATTTTTGCCCCACTTTGTTTCAGTGACTCACGTGCACATCGGCAGTTCTGTTTCAAGGTTATTGGCAGCGTGTCTTTGTTCAGACACGTTTCTCATTTTACTGCACCAATCAGAATAAGATTATTATGAGTCTGTACGTCTATAATTTGCCACGGCCAGTGAGAGCAAAATCATCCAATCACAGACGATGTAGCAGAGCTGCAGGTGTGCACATGACGCATCGGAACCAAATGTTGCAAAAATCTTTTCGCCATAAAATCGTGGCTCTACTTTTTAATGTATAAAGATTGATGAGTTCATCAGTTTTATTTTCTATGTTAGTTAATGAGTAAAATATAAATTCTGTTTCGTATTTGACTATTTTTTCCTTTATTATTAGTTTTTCTTCGTTACTAATTAAATAGTTAGTTAACGTTTCTTCTTATTTTAATTCGTCTTTTTCTTCATATTTAACCTTAATTTTTTCCTTCATAGGTATCATCATAGAAATTTTAGATTTTTTTAAATAATTTATTTTATCTAATTGCATTGGAAATTCTAAACCTGTAAGGACATTATTAAATCCATGCTTAAATGGTTTATAATTTTTAACTCTTTCTATGAATTTTTACCGGATGTAGCACTGATAAAATAGACCAATTAAAAATTATTAATCATTATTTTGTACATTAACAACAGAATGTTTATCTTAAATTTTGAGTGTTAAATGAACATAAGAGCTTCCTTTCAACGGATTGTATTTATTTATTCGTAATTATTTATTACGTTTAGTATCCATTGGGATCCTTACGCTTCAACATTTTGCAAATATTTCTTTCATAATATTCTTATAAATCAGTTGTTTGTTAAATAGTTGAATTTTTAGTTTTAAAATACGTGTCGTGATATTTCTTTTCCACAAATTTCACATTTCACACAAAAGTTTTCACGTTTAGTTTTTGGTTTATTTTTAATTTTTAAATTATTTTTTTAATTTTTTTATAATGGAGGAATACCTTTATGAATTCTAAGTTTTCCATGGCGTATTTTATTCTTTTTGTTTATAACACACTTAATATTTTTAACATTGAACTGTTACATTATTTTTATTTTTTAGTTGCAAAATATTTTCTTTCCAGGTTTATAATAATTTTTACAAACATTGCATTTAATTTGTGTATCTCGAAGCTTTTACTTCCCGTAAATACATTTTTAAATTTAAATTAATCCTAAGCACATTAAGAAACGATTTTCTATTTCTCCGCCTAAATGAATTTGTGTTTTCACCATTTAAATTAGCTTCCGTTTTAAAGAAAAAAAATTATATATATATTTTTTTCATTTACGGTTGTTTGTTACTTCATTACATTTATTAAAATAATATATACATAAATAATTTGTTTATTACGTCTCGTTCAGCTTATATATATTTTATGTGTGTATATATATATATATATATATATATATATATATATATATATATATATATATATATATATATATATATATA
>PNEQ01130230.1:0-14160 GCA_003012365.1 Medauroidea extradentata | reverse complement strand
AAGTATTGTTACCTGACAGATATACTGAAAAATTCACTGGTCAAGTTTTAAAAGATGCAAATAATGGAAATATGAGATTAATTTATAATTGAATTAAATATTTGGGTAATAAGCGAATACATAACATTTAGTTTATTAAAATTTTAAATTATTTTTAATAATAAAGGGAATTCGTCGAGGAATTTCCCAGTGTTGTAAAATATATGCTAAAGCATATATAAATACATAAAAAATTATGATTATGAAATTGAAAATTCTTATCTGGAATATTGAGACGTAAATAATTTATGTGGTTGGGTTATCTCACAATTTTTACCTTCTGAGGGTTTTGAATGGGTAAATTACAAGCTTAATAGAGTAAATTATTGGAATAAATATATTTTAAATTTTGAGAGCAATTCAAGTAATGTTTCTATTTAGAGGTTGATTTAAAATACCGAAAAGAATTTCACAATTTTCATTAATATGTACCTCTAACTCTCTAAAATAAAATTCCAGCAGGGTCAAAAATAAGAAAAAATATTAACTATATTATGTGATAAAAAAAAGTGTTTTGCACTACAACAATATAAATAATAATAAAATTATAAAAGGTTCACAGGGTTTTAATGTTTAAACGATCAGATTGGATGAAGTCTTATATTGAATTAAACATTCAAATGAGGACAAAAGCAACTAACGATTTTGAAAAAGATTTTTATGAATTAATGAATAATTCTGTTTTTGGGAAAACCATGCACAGAAATAGAGTTTAAATTAGACTATGCTAGAATTCTAAGCAAATTGAAAAATTAATTTGAAATCTAAATTTTAAAGGTAGACCTATTTTTAGTAGTTCTTTAGTGGCAATTCATATGAGAAAAGTAAAATTATGTTTTAATAAATTAATTTACATTGGAATGAGTATTTTAGACTTATCAAAAACTCTAATGTACGATTTTTATTACAATGTGATTAAACCAAAATATGAAAATAAAATAGTACCACGAATAAAAATTTTGTTATGGAAATCAAATACCGAAAAATTTAAATTGAGCATAACAGTCTTTCGAGCCGAAATTGGAAAAAAATGTAATTATGGAGGCTACCTGCCATAAATGGCATATTCCTCTTCTTGGCATGGTCATCCAAGTAAGTCTGGCCCAACATGCGAACGATTTTACGAAGATATGAACGACATGATTGATCAATTTACATGAGTGATTATGAAAAATATAATATTTATAATATGCCGCAAATAAACAAAAAGTTATTGGCAAAATGATAGACTAAAACAATGAGAAAGTAACAGAAGAATTTATTGGACTAAAATAAAAAATGTGGGCTGTAAATGCTGAAGGCGATGTTAAAAAAAGAGCCAAAGTTATTAAAGAAAGTGTGGTTAAAATTGAAATAGCATTCGATGATGATGAAAATTATTTGTTCGGGAAGTAAACACTATTTTACAATGATTACGGTCTCCTCAAATTTTAACCTAACATGGTAATTTTAATTAATAAAAGAAATTTGTATTGTATATGAGGGTGACCGAAATAGTCACCACTTTACATGGAGAACCAATAAAACACATCCAAGTGTAAAAAAAACCTTGGCAATTAGATTATTTGCACTCCTTAAATTTTAACGTAAATATTTTTCCCTTTTTACGGTGATTTTGTAAAAATATCTTGATAAGAAAATAGTGAACAAATTGCCTTGATATTTCGATAATTTACGAAATTAGTTTTGTGTGCAATTTTGAACACGAGAAAGGGCCACTGCGTTCGAACATACAAATGCCCTCTTCTTATGGCATGCGCGGTAGAGATATTCAAGAACTACACAATAAACTGCTAAGATTCTTAGCCCGCGCGTTCAGTGTTAGATGCAGAAAGACACGAGTAATAATTAAGTTGGATTCACAACCACCACTTGTACGTGTAACCGTAGAAACACCGAGTGTGCATGCTAGCATTCACATCCTCGCGTAGCGCGCGTACATAAGTAATAGAGTTCAGAGTACGAGCGCTGAGTGGTGGTTATAAATACAGTGTTTGCAAATGTAACACTCAATTAAATATTCATTTATTTTGAGAAATCATTTATCTTGTGGTCATAAATTAATTCGCTTCGAAAAATTAAACTTCAATTACAATAACATGTTACCGACATTTTGTTATGACATACACAATTTCCACGCAAGTCTAGATTAAATATTGTTGTGAATCCAATCTGTAATACTTATCGTACGCGTGTGTGTCCGTATACGTTAAGTGAGTCCGCCTTTAAGTACGACTCACACGGCAGGTTTCATGTCGCGTTGTTGTAAACAAAATTATTCAGATACGAATAGGAATACGTTGTTAGTTGAGTGGCTTGTTGATCCAACATGGTCGTATTTGTATAACAATTAGTTGCAGTGTTGCAGTGTCAGCATTTTCAGTGCCGGAGCTCTAAGTATTTCAGACCCATTGGTTCATCCATCCGCTCCAATTAAAGCGGGGGTCCGGGGGTCCTCCCCCGGGGACCTTCGAGTTTGAAGGTGCAAAATAAAGCAATTTTGCCAGTTTTACTGGCAGAAATAATAGCAAAATTGCTAACAGTGGCGGAACTTCCGCTCCTGCCTCAAGAGCAGTGGCGGAGCGTCGCACCGCCCCACTCCGCCCCCACTATAACACTGCTTGCAGGTTTAGACTCCACTGTACTATACACTCCGCGACATCAGTCGCCTGTGATTGGCTGCTGTCCCAGTGAACTCACAAATTCAACCAAGAATATGATTTTGAATATATAATGTAATGAACTGTAATCATAAGCATACATTGTTGCAGCATATTGTAGTCCTAGAAAATAATGAGACAAAGCACTGAGTGAAGTATAGCCGAGATTAACTGTAAACAATACATAAACGTAATACATAAAGTTAATAATAAATCCCATGTCAGATGAACAACAGCGAAACAAAACGACGCATGCCAAATATTCTACTCAAATTCATTCACTCGCATCAGAAGAATCTTTCAAACAATTTAATGTGGAATATGCGTTTAATTTACAGCTTGGCCTACAATGAATTCACGGTTCATTAGGTTTCCTACGAACAGTTCATTATCGGAGTATCTGGGGAATAGGGCAGAGTTGTAGCTTCACATACTGGCCGCTAGAGTGATGGTGGAGACAGGGTCGAGAGAATCAAGTGATTGTAAACACTAGTCTTGCCTTGTGACTATGTATACACATATATACCAGGGCGAGGTGATGTGTGACGATATAGTTTCCCCAGGGAGCGGTACACAGGTGTGGCAACCACATACAGCTAACTCACGACGATATATTACATGCGGCCAACTTAGAGGACAACCTGCCAGGGTATCACGTGACAACCGCTCTACCTACTTCACACTGCGTCACGCTACACTGCAAGCGGCATTCATAGCCAGCATCTTCGCTACCAACAACACGCCTACACTTTGATTGGTAATTTACTGCGTGTTAACTACACGGTCTTGCTACAAGTACACGGCAAGAGAAGGGAAAGGAAATTGGCTATAGTATCCTTGAAGCAACGATACAACATCGGGTAGTCACGGAAGACTCTAGAGTACCGAAGTCAGTTTAGCCGAACCCGGAGATCTAACCAGTGTCCTCCAGAATGCCGAGCCAGTTATAAAAATTGATGAACATCGCTGGCAATGGAAAATATCGCGGGATTAACGACGTGCACTGTATATTCTCACTTGTGAGATGTCAGTGCTCTGACAACTGTCTGAGTGAGTATCCGGACCAGGTAGTACGACATTCTCACCTCGTATACTTGTATGTTTGTTGACGGCTCAGAGTTCTCCCTCTTGTCTCTGACCAACTGTCAGACGATTGTAATATCTGGCTAAGTGTAAATTGATTAGGGCTCTAACTTCTCAATTAAGTCGCGAAACGTTCAGGTCCCTACTAGGATGCGATCTGCTAGACGCTTTGAACATACTGCTATTGATCAACGCGGCTTATAGGCGAGTTGTCGTTGATCCAGACAATATTAACAGTTATCTCAATAACGAGAGATGAACACGGGATATGTACACATCTAACAAAACCCAGAGAACAATCTACTGTTCCCGCGACCAATCAACGTGCAGGCATGACACTCCCTACCTGTACTATGATAAACTACGTTAGCACCAAACCTTCCCCGACTTTCCACGACAATTTTCAGCAGGACTGACAGACAGAACTCTCAATATTTTGAGCGTAATTTTGTAAAATACAGAATGTGGTAAAACAAACAGTAGTGAAGTATATAGTTACAGTGCGCTGTGTTCATCGACATGTTCAACAATCTACACGACCATTATGAACAATATGTGAGACACACGGGTGCCCACTTTGAACATGTTCTGTGCCTGCGCGTGTTCACGTTGTTACTTTCCAGTGGAGATCAGCAAACTTCGTGGTTTCACTGACCTACACTAACATCCAACAATATCTGTGTAGGTCCAGAGTCAAACATGACACATCTCGTCATTGGTTGCTCGTTAACACAATGACACTACATGGTTGGCTGCATTGCTTCTGTATTATCAACTCATTGCCTTCAACGACGTATCAAACAATAAAGTTCCTGTTGTAAAATCAAATCGAACTTTCAGTTATTTGAAAGCTGTCTTGTTGCCAACTGAAAACGTGAATTTTTCAGGTCTCTACCCACCACGTTACATTGTGATAATTTTTGTTTCAAACATACTGTATAGTTTGAGCACTGTTTGTTTAGCCATGCAGTGTAGTGTGAATATAGAAACAACTGCGGCACTCAATGTTTACCAGTGCTGGAGCTTATAACAGGTAATGTGTATAAAGTGTATGTGAGGAGGAAGGGGGTTGGTTACTGTTGTGGGAACAAGACTGGTCGACATATGAGCTGCTAGGAACCTACAAGTACCTCGGCTCCCACACAAACCACTGCCCCCTCCACCTACCATTACACCCCCCCCCCCCAGGCAAATATCTTCCAGCTCACACACTTCTCTCTCACTGAGCGTGTAGTGGAATATGTACCAGTGAGAAGTTGACTTGACTAGAGTCGTAACAATTCAGTTAACACAACAGCGAGACTGTTGCCTGACTGCAGCTCTGCTCTGGTAAAACCAATAACTTCCGTATTTCTGGCGGTATTGTATACCATGACTATCATTTAGAATATAACAATAAAGTAATAATAAATACAAGGTGTATAAAACATGCTCCACTAGTAATTACATTTTAAGACTTCAATCACGTTGCAAAATACATTTATTTATCTTACGAATACTCAGTCTCGTGTGATATGTTGAAGGTTAGAACAAAAGTGTCAGAAAATTTTCTCACGGGACTTCTAGCCTCTTCTGTGATTGATTCATCTTAACAATTTCAACTGACAAACATGAGCTGTAATAACAATTTAGTTGTGTACTATTATATTGGAACCATTGGGATAGAAAACATTAAGTAATATTGCATAAGTCTTAATGCTTTAGTTTATGATAGTGTAAACTGCCTTTGTAATGTTCACTGCCGACATACTATGTTTACAAAAAGTGGAAAACAGCGAACAAACTTAAATAATAATGCTAATAATACAAATACTAATACTACTACTACTACCACTAATAATATTTTTGTTATTAGTGAGTTGGTGAAACTGATACGGTAGATGCCTGAGCGGGGTTCAAGAGACGACAAAGCAATAAAATAATTATTAATTTCACATAAGATTAAATGGTACGATACGAAATTAGTAATAAATAAATTTAAAAAATTATAATAAAATAATTGATATATACATTTATTTTATGGAAATAAAAATTGGTAAAAGATGTTGCCCTTGCATAGTGATACATGTAAAATTAACGATGTTAAAATTACTAAAATCGTGTTTAAAAAGAAAAGTTCTGTAATTAAAATGACATGTAGAGTTATCGAAGGTCAATCAATATATTATATGACTAAGTGGGGAGATGAGGTGAAAAAGTATTCAAGGTATTGGAAAATTCTTAAGCTGTAAGGGTATAAATAAAACACTATTAAATATTATAATTAAATTAAATTAATTTAAATTATTAAATAGCTATGTGCTTACAATTAAAAGAGTTTAAGTAACTATGTAATGAAGGACAGTGGTTATATAAGTGACTATGAACTAATCGTACGACAAAATATATAGTTCTAAATTATAAATAGTTGTTGAGTATTGTTGAAGATATATACTGTATGTACTTTACTGGGCAGACTGGGATAAAATTATGTAAACAACTATGACATTTTTAATACATAAAATATGTTTGTTGTAAATTAAGAATAAAATGTAGTAAAATAATAACAAGAAATAAAAGAATGCAACTTTCTGAAAGTATTAATAAAAGTAATAAGAAGAGACGGGAAATATTCGCGAGTTCACTGAGCTGTAGGCTAGTCTCCAAGAATATTTGTGTAATCGTGCAGACAGCAGGTGTTTATTAGCTGCTCGCTGACACTGTGCAATGGGCCGGTATTCAGCTACAGTTTTATTATTGACTCAGCTACTTCCAGGAAGTGTAGGGCAAGTCAACGGACAATTATGAACGTGATACATACCTATAGTTGCTGGAACTATAGCTTGCGCCTAAAAGAAAACGCGAATTTTTCAGGGCTCTAGTAATAACTTATAACAATTGACTGTAAATACTGTTATAGAATGACAACCTTCCCAGTGAGAATATGTCTTTCTGGTCATCGCAGTCGCCAACACAAGTCGAAGATGAGAGCGGTTATGTGCGTTTTGAGGCTTTGAGTCGAGGGGAAACTGGTAATTTTGAGGGAATAGAGACCAACTCTGATAGAAGTAAGATAAATTATAGGCGTTTTCGAGGATAGAAAGGGACGTTGTTAAAATATATCCACTGAATGAAGATGTCTGAGCTCGCGTATGTCCCGTGTGGCTGCGTCACGACCGGTCATTGCACACTACTTTGCCACGCCTTACATTATAAACGCAACTGATGCTCCGTGGAGTACTCTCGGCAAGTAAGATACGTGCAAGGAACGAGGATCTAACTATCCACCCATTATTTGAAAGCTTGTTTTCCAGAGCAGTTAAACACAATGTATATTTTCTCTGATTGGTCAATTGAGACGATGTGATCGTAGCAAAGTAGTATTAGTGCCAGGTACTTCTTGCCTTTAGTTGTTGTATACTCACAACTGGCATTTCTTATGAACAAAACTTTCAGCTTATAGACCAGTGCAGGCGTAGTTACATTTGACTGGGACATGTGAGACCAAAGTGAAGAGCCACCACGGCCGATATCTGGGAGGACGTACTAGGTCAGTCCAAGGCCTACAACAACTGAAGCAATAAGGACAATGATACTGGGAGGATTACAGTAAGGACGATACAAGGAACATATCCCGCTTCACCTTCGCCTCTAGGCGCGAGCCACAGAACTGCGTGAGACATTCCTTGCTCACCTTACTATTTTATGACTTCGTACTAAATGTAAATGTATTTTGTACAAATATATACATGTTTTAATATATTGGATCACAATTTCAATACAAAACAAATGTCGTAATTTTCTCCCAAGAGAAAAGAACTTGAAAGATGACAAAGGATAAACACTGGGTTTACACATGTGTAATATTGTTTGAACTGCTATTCTTAAAACAATTGAGGAAATACAAAAATGTAAGCCAAAAAAATTCCATAAAAATTTGTCAATTAAGTGAAAAAATATTTAAATGGTGCCGGAACCACAACACCAAAAATAATGTACCTAACATCAATTACAATGTTTGTATATTATGCAACAAAATTATTTATTAAACACCAAAGTACAGTTTCTTCTAAACCCACGCACATGAGGTTACACACTTGATTACACGACTTGTCAAAACTGCGCCTTTGTGTCTGGAATTACTCGTCGGTTGGCAACACTGGTTTCTCACAACGTAATAATGTCTTACGTGTTTGTTTACCATTTACCTTTATATTTGTTAAAAAAGGTTTGCTGACTTTATAACGTCATCAGCACTGCTCTGGCGAAACATTCCACTTTTATTTCACGCGAAATAATATGACATACAACATTTTTTATCTCACTAGCTTGTCGCTGTGGTGTCACGTGACGAGGGTTCTCTGTCCATTAGCAGTTGGCCAGCCTGAGTTACACGGCCCGCTGTTATATATTTAAAGCGGATATCTCGCCAAGTTGTCGGCTCTGATTGCAGGGCCGCTCAGCTCGTCCATCAACACAATGATCGCTGGCAGGTCCATGAAGTGTCAGTCCTCATCTAGTTTTTACAATGGTGCTTTGTTTGTATTGGACGCGAGATAATTAAATACAGCTTTATCACATACGCTCGCAGCACAGTGTGGGCCTAGCCAACATTTCTGCCAATAACACACCGTGTGAGGTTCTTGCTACAACACGGCACACCTCGTACAACTACTTACTTTGGCCTCGATATATTCCTTACATCTGCACTGGCAAGGAGACTTCTTCTTCAGAAATCATCATTTTATTCAAAACAAGAACAAAATTACGATTAGATTGCCAAGTTCTGCTTCAAATTCCTCATTCCACGATCTGTTTCGTAGGAAATTGGTTCTGTTGTGGCCAGACTACGATCGTTGCAATTATTTTAATAGACCGACAGTTTCTACAACTATATAAGTTAACTGATGTTATACGTGATTACGTCTTCATTAGACAGTATAACTTTTAATTGCTTGCTTTTTGCTACGAGTCATGTCAAAGTCTAATTTGTATAGTTTTGTGACGCACAGACAAATCAAACCTGTATCTGGAAATAATGAAGTAATACAGTTAGTCAAAGTGCATATAGGGCCCGGTAGTTTTCGCGAAAAGACTTTTGCCCCACTTTGTTTCAGTGTCGTACGTACGCACCTACAGCTCAACTTCATGATTATTGGCAGAGTGTTGTTGTGCAGAGACGTTATTAATTTGACTGTGCCAATCAGTACACGGATAACTGCGACACAACACGTCTGATATTTGCGGGTTTAACCTCCACACGCTGGGAGTTACGGCATCCAATCACTGACCACAAAGCTGAGATGCAGGACCGCACGTAAGGCATTGAAACAAAGTGTTGCAAAAATAAATTCGCGAAAACTACCGGGCCCTACGTATAAAACCACACCAAAATTTGAACTTGTTACTAATGTTTTTTTCCATTATTTTCCCTTTTCTAAAGTAAACAGATTTCAACAGGAACTTTAAACATGAATCACACGACAACGCTCAGGAAACATGAATTATTGTCAGCAAGTATTGTCAATGTAATTCTCCTTCTGGCCGCTTGCGTTAATTTTACAATCACGAAAGATACTCGAGGCCAGCAAAATAAAAGTGCAGAAAATTATAGACTTACTGTTTAACTGAGCTTCATGTTAAATTACCGTACGAGACCAGATCATTGTCATGAATACAGTATAAGTGGCATTGACTCAACCTTCATTGAAGAAGTTTCGTTTCAATTACTAAGAAAAATGTATTTTTATCCTTTATTTATGACATTTTAGTGGTGGCTCATTGTAAATCACTCTGTGCGCCGTTTATAGAGAAGGTAGTTTATGTGGCATGATTAATTACTTTATTGTAACCGAGCTATTTATCAGTATTAAAGCGATTCATTCCTTATTCAAACAAATTAGGCTATGCGGAACTTTAGAGTCAGTTGACGAATAATCTGACACTACTTGATATGCCGCTGCACAGAAAGTCTGCACGGCATTCATGCCAACGACAAGGTTTGTGTCACACATACTACCAACATTGCAAAGTATCCACATTGTATTTTCGGATTTCCTATCGCGAACGTGTTTTTCTAATGTTGGTAAATAACCTACATTTCCGTATTAATGTAAATTATTACTAGAGCTAGGAATATTTCGTGAGTTCAACGACCAACATGCTATAATCCATTATCCTGTGTATACCGAAGCCCTACCATTTGTACAATACCTGCTACTCATTCACACAGCAGACAATGAACGAATAGACGGGGCATGAGTATGTATAGAACATTGCATTCTAGCATGCAGCGAATTATTCATATCCCCAGTTATTACATACGTCGTACAGAACAGTCTGGTATATGCCAAATAGTTTACCAAAGTTGTCCAGTTATTTCACCTTATTTTGTCAAACATAGGCTATTATTCGTAGTTCTTGTCATGACTTACCTTTGCGAATAAGTAAAGTCTCCGAGTATTTTGGCATATTAATTTTGAGGTAGAAGCTACACATCAAACTGGTGTATATAACAATATTTTCGCGATAGATTCTGCTTCTATATTCATCCTCAGTAGTTGTGGATAGTACTGAACCTGCATGAGAGCACTCACTGACTGCCACGCCACCTTGTCACATGTACTCACTAACAAGTAGCTGAGCACAGGATGTGTACAGTACTGTGAAATATAGCCGGCAAGTAGCTAAACAAAGATTTCACTCTACTTGTAACTTACTTGACACAGTAAGATATGTAAAGTTACATAAAACTATTACAAGAATACTCAGAAAATGTTTACTGGAGGTGTATACACAATTGCAGAAGTAATTTTTCAGTCTACAAATTTCGTTAAAATAAAGATTTATTATTTCTGTCGTATTCTATGCGAGGTACTTCTACGTTATGTCAGAGTTGGTTTCATAATGTCGATGGAGAAAATTTCGGAAATCAATGTTTGTGCTAAGAGAACTGTATCATAGTTACTCGGGAGTTTTTCTGGTGGTATTTCAAGATGACATACCTCGGGCAGGAAGTAGCACGAGAGTCATAACATCTTCGCAAACTAATTAACTGAGCATAAAACTGAAAAGCTAACATGTTTAGCGCACATGGAGTTAGGGGCTTTTATAAATTAAGAAAGTAAAAGTAGCTTAATTATTTTCGTATCTTGAAATTAATGACACGGTGTATTTGTTACATTACCTTGACGTAAATGCAGAGTAGACGCATCAGACAGATTGCAACACATAATATGCCTCTTTGAGGACAAGAACTTCACTACTTCATGTAGGTCTACACACCGGAGCGTGATATTTAACTGTCGTCCTTATAATGTAAGACTTGGCAGCAAATGTAATTAAAGGACTGGGTAGCTGAGACCTGGGGATCCAGTCAAATTAATTTCCTTCCGGTGGGTGAGGGTGGGGGGTCAGGGGTAATTAAAACAAGCCTTGACGGTGGGCTGAGGCGTCAAGTGAACCAATCACAGTCCACGTAAATGACGCCAGGCTGGTGGGACGCAGAGCAACTCAACTTACAGAGGCGCAAATGTCCCAGCTCTCAGAGACAAGACTCCTCATTCCAGCTGAGAAGAGCGTACATTGAACACACAGACTTTATACAGAACCTGAGGTTAAATGTCCTTATATGACACGAAAAACACATGTAAGGAAAACTACCGCATATGTTTGCAGCATATTTACACAGTTAGGCCCACACGAAATATCCCAAAATGTATGTGGCATTGCTGTACAAACGTAAGAAAATTGTTCTTATAAAAGCAAAACAATTCCGACGTATTCAAAATTCGGACAATTTGTTTATTGTTATCGTCATATCGGTGAGATAAAACCTAATAAATGACATTAAATTTTACAGCATTTTACACCTTTTTCATGTGGCCTAGCATGTTAACCACTGAGGGCACTTGAATAATATCAGGGCAACTTTTCAAAATATGTCAAGAATTGCCCTTCAATACATGTTGACGAGGTACGCAGGAAGCTATGCGCATGAAGTACACTAATTTCCCCCTAAGTATTCATGTAATAGCACAGTCATGTATGTCGCTGTGGCGTAGTGTATAGTTAGAGACCACGATTATTCCCGAAAATAATTCTGCAACAGTTTGTTTCAATGCCTTATGTACACATATGAAGCTGTGCTTCGTGGTTACTGGCAGGATGTATTATTACACAGACGTGGCTTACTTGACTGACCCGACAGGAACAAGGTTACTGCGACACCACACGTCTGTGATTGGTGGGTAGAACCCTAGACGCTGAGAGTTAACAACAACCAATCACAGACCATGAAGCAGGGCTACATGTGTGTACATAAGACATTGAAACAAACTGCTGTAGGATTCTTCTCGCGACAAATCGTGGGCTCAAGTTATAGATTATGTAAGGAAAAATACATTTCGCGTGCAAATTTGGGACATTTCCTAGTAGTCTAATTGCATTTTGCTTATAGTATAACTTTCCATTTACACAAAGGAAAATTAGTTTCCCACGTAGAGTAAGTAGGCAGCAGGCTGTGCAACCTACTAACAGACTGCATGTCCAACTAAGCGATTGTTTGTGGTGAGGTAAGGTTCTCGAGCAATGTTGGCTCGGTGAAGAGTTTATGAAGCTCTGGATGAACTGACACCTGCTCAGGTGGAAACGCTCACATATGGTATATGTCAGGTATCCTAGGATCATCACTGAGCTAATAGTTGTGGTGGCTGGTCCTCCAGCTTGTGTATGTTTGTACTGAGGCCAATGTCTGCCGTGCTTAGTGTCACTGCTGCACACTTCTAACATTATCCCTGTCGTGAGAAGTGAAGCCTAGGGCTGTACATACGTACAGGCACGTCTTATAACGGCTCAGACAACAGTCATGTGAGGCCCTTCGTCCACCGAGGAAACCAACCAATTACTTCCGTGCTTCCTCGTCCACCAAGGAAATCAAGTTGGTAATAGTTTCAAACATGTCTTCATCAGAAGAGCATACAAAACAAGAAACGTAAACGATTTTGGGTACACCCAGATTTTTGCAAAACAGCACGAAAAGAGGTGGTACAAAATTGCTAGTCGGAATAGTAGTGGAGACGTGTTTAAGGAATCAAGAATAGGTAGTTAGCTACAGAAAGAGGAAAATTGACTTAATTTTTCAGACGACCAGGAGCTAGTAAACGATGGAACTGGAAGAACATTTCCGTTTTACTTTGTCGCGGATGAAGCGTTCCTAATTGGAAAAAAATATGTTGCGTCCCTATCCGAGAAGAGTATTAAACAATAGAAAAATAGTTTTCAACTACAGGCTCAGTAGAGGACGTAAAAGTATCTAATGTTCTTTTGGAAAGATGACCAGTAAATTTGCAGTGCTTCAAGTAAGAATGCAGCAACCGTAAACAACATAATTCGTGCCGTGTGTGTTTGTGCTTCATAATTTTATCAGAAAGAAAGAAGAAATTATTTATCGACCTATGTACAACTCGCATGACCATGACGATGAAGAAAATGTTCCCGACGAAATTGGAGAGGCTGTTCCAGAGGCACTGACATTCCCAGAAAGAATGTCAGGAACAAACTGTAGAGATTATCTTTCATACTATTTTTGAAGCCGCGTTCTCCTATTCATTTTCAGTGGAAGCATTATTTTTTAGTGATATTGTGTTTACGAAATCGTTTAAGAAGCCTTGCCTTAATATAATTTAGCAAATAAATCGAACACAGTACGGATGTTTCTTAACAAAATCATTAGCATTTTATGCAACAATGCTTCTAACTTTATAAAAGAAATAGTAGGCCTAGCTATTTCAAAAATGTTTCCAACTAACAAAATTTTACTCGTTAAATGTAAATATTTTTAATTACCAACTTTTTGCGGAACACTCAATGAAAGTTTGAACTGTCAAACATTAATGGCCACATTTTACTTATCTGTGTCTCCAGAAGTTTTAGCTATTTGCTCCCATGCAACATCCACATCATAGCGTTTGTAATAATCTGATAAACTGTAGTTGTAGAGGCAAGGATACTTCTCTACTTCCAACACAAAACTGATATTTAACTTTTGTTCTGATTTTGAGAGTGAACGTGGCATTTTAAAGTGTGACAAAGGCACACACAACTGTCTGCACACTGTGAAGAATCGCAAGCAACTAAGGCCTGGCAATCAGGATGTTTGGTCGCGCGCGATTGGTTTCCTCTCTGGTATAGTCGTTGTCGCCTCGGTGGACGAGACAACTCGGAAAAGCATTACATTTAATGGATTAATCGCCTGACGATCAGACGCGCGATTGGTTTCCTCTCTGGTATAGTCGTTGTCGCCTCGGTGGACGAGACAACTCGGAAAAGCATTACATTTAATGGATTAATCGCCTGACGATCAGACGCGCGATTGGTTTCCTCTCTGGTATAGTCGTTG
>PNEQ01130229.1:36119-65675 GCA_003012365.1 Medauroidea extradentata | reverse complement strand
GGATCTTCTACTTAGACAGCTTGATGTTCCTACCGCTTTCCTCAATGGTGGACTTACTCAAGATGTATACATCAAGAAACCAGAAGGAGTGAACTGTGATGCTGAAGTTCTAAAATTAAACAAAGCATTGTATGGTTTGAGATGTGCTCCAAGATGTTGGAATCAGAAGTTCCACGATTTTGTCTCAAGTTTAGGAATGATACGTTCTGCAAAGGATGCCTGTTTATATCGCAAGGGCAATCTGCACCTAATTCTCTTTGTGGATGACATTTTTCTTATTGGGACTGAAGAAGATGTAAAAGATTGTGTCAGCTCATTGAAGGAAGAATTCAATGCAAAAGACCTGGGGCAGTTAAATTCATTTCTGGGCATGGAGATTATAAAGGATGGACATAAGATCAAAATTGCTCAAACAAAATTTATTGAAGGTATTCTTAAGAAGTTCAACATGGATAAGTGCAAGGGTGTTCAGACTCCTATGGCACACGATGAAGTACCATCTTCCTCTGGAGAACTTGTGAGTGTACCTTATAGACAGGTCATTGGGTGCTTAATGTACTTGTGTATGATCAGTAGACCTGACATTATGTTTACTATTTCATACCTAAGTAGATATTTAGATAGACCCACAAACTGGTTGTGGAATGCAGCTAAGAGGGTTCTGCGGTACCTCAGTCACACCAAAGACTATGGACTAGTCTACAAGAAAAACGAACAAGAAGACTTAGTAGCATACACTGATGCTGACTGGGCTGGGGATAAGGAAGATAGAAAGAGTACCAGTGGCTCAGCAGTCTTCTATGCCGGAAACCTAGTTTCATGGCAGTCTGTGAAACAACAGACTGTTGCTTTATCAACTGCCGAGGCAGAGTATATTGCAGCAGCCCATACAACATGTGAAATCTTGTATCTTCATGGACTAATACAGAGCGTCTCAACTAGTGACTCTACACCAATCTTGTTTTGTGACAATCAAAGTGCTATTCACATGCTGAATAACCATGAAAACTCAAAAAGATCAAAACATATTGATATCAAAGTTAACTTTGTTAAAGATGTTGTCTCAAAAAATCAGCTTGTTATTAGATATGTAAAATCAGAGGAAAATATTGCAGATATGTTTACAAAAACAACACCTGCTTACAAATTTAGTGTTTTAAGAGATATGCTGTCTGTTCTACCTGTACATTGATCATATTACTGCTATTGTACCTATGGACAACTTGAAGTTTATCATTTCTGGAAACTTCAACTTGAAGGGGGATGTAAAGAATGTTATTGTTTGTGTTACTGTTTATGTTGTCAGCTATGAGTATTACAGAGGGAAGATTGGAGTTGGAGTGTTGGTAGGAGTGTGTGCAAGTTGTATGTTTTGTGGGTAGATGCACAAAATGGAAAAATTGAGAAAGTTAAGAGATAAAAGTATTTTGCTAGTATGAAATGTTGTTCTTTTTTGTCAAGTATTAACACTATTCACCACATTTACTGAACTACTGCTTGCAGCTTCCACTTATGTCCCATCTCTGAAAATAATTCTAATTTATGTACTTTAATGTAGATTAAGATGGGTTACAAGATAAAGTAATGTGGATGTTCATTTAGTACATACTGTCAAGCAGGCTCAAAATTAAAACATGTGGACACAAATCTATAACGTTAAGTTACTGGTAAAACATGCTAATTCAGATACGAACACATGATTGGAATGCTCCAATTACTCTTACTTACATCAGTGACTACACTTCCCTTGTAAACAGCCACTTTCTCTGATGGAGTAAAATCACCATCACAAAAAGTGAGAAAAAGTTTAATTTGAAAAGTGTAAATAGAAGGTCAGCAAAATTTTGATGTATCCAAAATATAATATTACTGAAATTAACAGTGTGCTAGCTGCTAAGGAAAAATGCTCAAAACTATTTCACAAACAGGCCTTAAACTCTGCCGACGTGCAAAACTGATGAATCAAAACTGACAGGAATAAATCCTCTTTAACCATAAGCAACCTAGTTTTATTGCACAAATGTAATACGGCATGTATGTGGCTGAATCGTTTAATTTGGCAAAAAATATATACATATTTTTAACATTACTCATAAAACATTATTTGGTAAAAAGCCACTAGTGTTATTATCCATGTTCACTAATACTCTTTCTCTACGTAGTAACACTAGATGCAGCAGGTTATCCTGTTCATTATCTGCAGTATAGGTAAATATAATGTCCTGAGTAGATAATAGATTCAAAGTGAAGTCTTAATGGAACTAAAAGAGGCTACATAACAAAATTTCAATAAGGCTAGTTATTCGTGAAGTGACAACTGTATGCAATGATTTAATAAGCAATGTAACCCTCCTTTACAGCATAACAATTAACAGATCCACTTGTCTCCTCTTGTCCAAGTAATATGGATAATACAGAGTTCATTAAGCAATGAGGTGACAAACCACAATTGTGGCTTAGTCAACAAACAATTGCTATAAAGGTCATTCGGAATAAAGTGAACACTAAAGATTTAACCTTTGAAAAAAATCACTAGGCGTTACTGCATATATTTCAACATTGACAACAGTTACATTACTGCTTATACAGTTGGCAGCGAATTATCGCACGTAGTTCCGTGTATTTTATATTTAAATACAACATTACTGAAAGAACATCAAATGGAATCGACCTCTCCGTATTTAATATACTTTAAAATATTTATTTATGATAATCTTGACATACTTACTGCCTGTATAAGTTTACTTAAACGGCGCCAGTAGAAAGTGATTTAATCCGGGCCGTTCAAATTCAACAGTCGTTAGCGAAAGGCGTCTAGCGCTACGCGCACTACGTAGTTAATTATTTCACCGACAGGTGGCATCAGAGTTAGGTTTTCGCCACTTAGCTTGGAAGCGTTCAATGACGGTACCGGACGATACAAGAGGAGAGCGTCGTTGTGTTTTCAATGTTCAATAAATATGGGTTTCTGATAAAACACATTCAAAAGTATTAGAAGTGACTGTTTCCTCATTGATAATATGTAAGTTGTTATGTGTTACGATCGCCAACATGAGTATCTTGATTTAGAAACAGCAATTTTTTTTGTTTCATACACTAAGAAAATACGTTGTTTTTGTTGAGTGCGTCGTTGTTCATGGCAGTATAACTGAACAGGTTTGAATTCTTAAATTGCGTGTGTCATTATGGCGTGTTTTTTTTTGTGGCGGTTTTGAATTATAAATTCGATTTTCATGTGTACATATTTACGAGATACGTAACAGCAATAGTGTGGGTCGTATAAATTAGAGTCGATGCACAGAAACCAGTATTAAAAGACGTTAACTCGCTGGTATTTATAACTAAGATTACTATTGGTTATACGTTTTATTCAATACTCGTGTATACAATGAGTAGATATTGTTGATAACATTTTCAGCCCAGTGTAATGTAGATGTAAACATTGTACAAGTCTATGTAAATTAAAGCATGTGGCAATGTTTACGTTTACATACCGCGGAAAGATATCAACTGGCAGAAAATAGAAATTAATCAGGGCTTTTTTGAGTGCTCACTTTATCCCGAATCACCTATAGTTGAGCAGACGAACAGATAAATTCCAGATTTGAATGGACAAGTAATTGATTCCCCAAAGCGAACTTATAGTTAGGCATGAATCAGACAAAAATGTATGGCCCTTTTATGTTTCAAGAAGCAACAATTACAGGCACCATGAATCTCGACATGTTACAATAGTCTCTGGTGCCTCAATTACAGCAAGATAGTGTTACTGAAATTGTTATCTTGCAACAAGGTAGGGCACCACTATATTTAGCAAATGACGTTTGTGATTTCTCGAATGAAATACTTCCAGGGACATGGTTAAGCAGAGATCACAATGCATGTGAGCATCGCGTTCACCAAACTTAACCATACCCAACTTCTTTGTGCAGGGCTACATCAAATCACTGGTGTATTAATCTAGTTCTAGAGTTTGAGATTTTGTAAATTTGAAAGATTGAACTGCTGTCATCACACTGCACATGTTGGCGAATATTTTTCAATCTTCCTTACAACATTGGCAGCTCTGTTTGAAATGGAAAGAGGTTATGTTAAAAGTGGAGCAGTGTGCTGTGTCACAGTGAGTGTTGGTTCATAAACTCCTTTAACAAAAATGGATAACAACTTTATGATAATCCTGTAATAAAATTGCACTTTACCATCCCCGTAGGGTGTTCTTGAACAGTACACAAGAGCTGCGTGATGAACCATTACATCTTGCATACTGGTGATATCCCACGAAAGTGTCGACAAGAGGTTTTGTTGGAAATGACAAACTGATGAAAATGAGACAGAAAGGATGCAGTTAACATGCACACCTGCTTTCCTTGAAATGGAAAGAATGAAGTGATTCACGAAATATTTCTGAACAATCTGTATGGTATGTAACAAATTAGTCAATGAAGATTTGCAAGTGAACCAGAGATTAATAAATTTGTGTGACAAAACACACTATTCAAAAATAGCATGCATGTACAAAAAATTGACAAATCTCAACATTACACTAGATTGTTACGAATTAGTACTCAGCAATCACAGCATCACAAAAACCTTCTTTAGTTCCACTCTGTTAAAAAAAATTACTCACCTTTGTAACAAGGAATTGGAAAAAGTTTCTTCTCAAACACTCAAGGTTATCTATCTACCTATTGATCCAACCAAACATTTATACATATGGTCTTTTACACGCTCCCTACAATTTTAGGCAAATATTCTGGGATGGAAGTGTGCCTCTATCGGCATGTACCTCCCAGTTGGCTTATTATGAATGATAGTTTACTTCCAAACACAACTTTTTGCTGCATTTTAATTAAGACAGCATTTTTATGATCAGACATTTCAATCACAGTTGGCAATGGCTCACTGAAGAAATTTCTCTCTTTCAAACAAAATATACAAAAATTTCTCATTCCACTGACAAAAAATTCTCTTTCAATAGCTAACATCGTGTTACCTAGCTTATAATAAGGTAACCAATGACATGCTTGTACATCTTTCACTAGATGGCATTAAAAGTTCTTCTTGCAGTATATTATCATGTGGCAATGCCACCGAAAATTTTTTTGAAAGGCAACTGAAAACATTTTCAAAAGTAAGAAGTTATATTGAAAAAGTAATATGAGTTTGTGAAATACTGTACATATATAAGTAGTTTCTTGCCACATCTTTAAACAGATTATCCCCACTTTTGTTTTGTTTTTAATATTACGACTTGTTCAGTAATAACTGCAAGTGTACGACTCATATTCTACCGCAGTGAATTAGATAATATTTTAAAACCATTTTCAGTGTTAATATCTTAAGATTTTTTCATTTAATTTTGTTATACTTTGATGGTCTCAAGAGTCTATTCGTAAAATCGCTACCTTTCTTAAATTCAGGGTTCGTGAAATCGGGGGTCTAATGTATTATTTTAAATACACCAGTATGTATGGTCAGCCATAATTCACCAATTTTATTTATAACCAAGTTAACATAAATAACAAATATTTTAACTACATGTACCCATACTATAACAATTTTGATTTGTTAAAATTTTCACTTTGCAACAAACCTGAGGAATGCTGCACACAACTGATTACCATACCTTCTATGAAATCCATATCTTCTATGAAATTTGCTAGCACTCTGCTAAACATTCAACAAACATTCCAACAGCAATGCAAGGTTTCATAAAACCTTCCAACTAAACTTTCATTTGGGCACATACGTAGATGTAAGTTGACTTTTTAAAGAGTTGAACAGCTTCAAGGCCAAGTGATGTTTGAGCCTAGGTCAAGAGAGTTCATGTACATTACAGTAAATATTCAGAAAATTAACTTTGCTCTTTGTATGTATACACAAGTTCCCTGAGAAAACATTGTGAAGAGGGTACAGCATGAGTATCAGTATCGTAACATTGTGAGAAATGCCCTGGGACAAAACTCTCACAACACAGCAATGTCTGCCACATTCCTCAAAGGAGAAGTGCAGTCTTAAAAGTTGCACCCTGCAAGGAGAAGGGTAGAGGAAGAAGGGTGGAGTATGGGAAGTGAGTGAGTGAAGAAATTTTGGTCAGTGCTTAACATCGAGGTCTTTAGCGCTGGTGAGGGGTGACATGATGTGAATATGGAGCAGCACTGGAATGAATGGGTGGGGAAACAGGAGATCCCCGAAAAAAAAACCTGCCGACCAGCGGCATCGTCCGGCACTGGAGTACGGGAAGGCTCTGGATTTGAACTGAAGTTTTCAGCCAGGCACATTACACAAATTATGGTCACAAATGACTGTAAAAACAATTACATATTAACAAAAAAAATTGCAGCAATTGCAAATTTACGGAACCCAAAATAAGAGTAACAGTAGATAGAAAGTAACTAAATAACAGTGAACCAAAACAGGCAAAAAATAAAGCTTCTAACCTATGTAAATAGCATAAAAATTTACAAATTAAATTGTACACACTAAAATTCCCTATCATATTATTAAATATTGATAACAATAGAGAACTGCAGGCAAAGTTTTTAAGTGTACCAACTACAACACTTTCATCTGAGTTTACTACAGTACACCCACCAAGTCCTTTCTGCATTTTAAAAGAATGTAGCAAGAAACAGAATCAAGCTGGCTGGGTTTAAGACAAACAGTAAAAAAGAACTTTTAAAAACTATGTACAAACTTCAACACTATGATGTGGGCACTACGCATGTGCAAAAACTGGATAGATGATCGCTAATATTTAAAAATAAATTACTAAAAATTTAAACCAAATGGAAATACTTTCAAATTCATTTCTGGGAAAGAATGCCATACTATATGTGTGTAATTTTGAAATGCCTGTTTACTTTATTCTATATATAATTCACCTATATTGTGTGATGTAGTTATTTATCTGAATTATTTAACTATTAAAATTATTATTTACAATTATGAAGAATGTGTTACACTAGAGTGGCAGAATGTCCTTGGGAAAAGGGGTGAGGGGACCTTAGGGTGGTAGAGCCACAGCAAACTAAAAAAGCCTGAATGGTACAAAACTCGCAGCAAATTGTTTTAACACTGTCATGCAGTACATGTTATCACTTGTAATAACACAATTTTTTAATGAAATATAGTAGTTGAGAGATTAAAAAATACCTCATTATAACCCTGTTCTCGCTTTTACTGTGCTCTGTATTACAAGATTCTACTGTAAATTAATGCTGAATGAATTGATGATTGTAATTCCTACAATCTAATAAGCAAAAATTAAAATAAGTCAAACTTACACAACAGTTATTGCCAAACTGTGAGCAAGAATTATTTTCAGAGTGAGAAATATTTGAGGCTAAATCTCAGATGCCAAACTTCGAAGATTTGGTTTCGGCAAAAGAGATCATAAGTAACGAATACGTCAATTGAACAAAGTATTTCTTTACAAAGTCTGCAATAACTTATCTATGATGGCTTTTGTTCTATGCATACATCCAAAAACCTGAATATAACATATGTTTTTGGCCTTAATTTATATCTCTTGTCCTATCAATTACAAACATCTCGTGAAGCACTAGGTTTATAACGCAAATTCTGATTCAACATTTCACGTGTCATGTCTTAGTAGAATTTCAAACAAATTTTCCTAATATTAACTTCAAATATTACTTGTTACAAAAAAAAAATTCCCTTGCCTTGGTATTCCAGACATCGGTTTCTAACGCGTTCGGACTTAACGTCTCTCCGACGGCAACGTCGCAGACAGAACCAGCAGCTCAAACAGAAGGTAAAAGGGAAAATAATGGCAACCATCCCAGTATTCACCTGTAGCGATTGCACTGCAGTATTTAACTATCCTATAATTTCAAAGCTATTTTTTGTATGTACCATTACCTATAAGAGTTTTAGTTTACCAATTTTATCTTGACAAGCTAACCTACGAACATACATCATGGCACACTCCACGTTTTGCTGCTCGAGGAAACCAGTTCGATACTGGCGAAATGTCGCGACCGCGCTTCCACAGAAAAATGTCCCTCGTCCCTTTGTGTGTGCGTACCTATTCACAAGTATCATCTGTAAGTACGTGTGTACATCTGTCTGTTATATTACTTTGTTAGCCTAGCAGCTTATTTCCAGCCATCCTTGAAATACAATATAATGTTAGCCACCTCTCCCAGCCACAAACAATCCATGACACTTGCAGTGTTTCCTTACAATCTGGCACACACTCAGCCAGCAATAACAACATTTCCTGCTCTCATTCCTTCTTAACTCCAGTAGAACTTTTTGGACATGCTACTAAGCATTCTGAAAATACTATCATTTCATAACCTATTTATTACTTCCGACCGAAGCAATAATTTTCTAAATAGTAACAGCAGCCAGCCAATAGAAATTGTTTTATTAATGCTAAGCGTAGTTTGTAAAGCTCTTCCTATGTATTATGAGATTTTATGCTAGTGTCATCACAAAAACCTGGAAGACTAATGTTTATTTTACATAAGATAGCATCAACTTTTCATTACAATATCAATACCTGAAAAACTTCTACTGTATCTTAAATACTACTAAAAAGCTGTACAGTATTTTAATATTTGTGCTTATTGTATGTTCAAAACAACTACATAATACTGAACTAACCTACTTAGTAGCTACAATACCACTGTTTAACCAAAATTATTTCCAAAACAGTGGGGTGCAGAGTCCAAGCAATGAATTTTATGTGTATTGGATGGGTAGGGGGGGGGGTGAACGCAATTGAGACTGTTATAATTTGCATCACAAATATCAAAATAAGCCAGACAGTGTAGAACCCTGCTGTTATGACCCCTTTGATTACGACCACCTTCATGTTAGAACCCATTTTTGAGAAACTGTAAAAAATTTAGGTTGAAATAGTAAAATAAATTGAGGAAAATCTCAATATGCCAAAATACTTACTATGTACAGTAGTTGCACTTTTGGTTTTGCAATGCATTGTTTTTTTCTTGCTGAGCACTGCATTGGTAAGTAGTGTATTATTACAAATACGTACCACCCCTCTAGGCTCAGTGGTAGTTACTACATTAGAAAACAGTAGCAAATGAACCCCTGATATCTGCCAGTAGAAATTCTTTATTTGAATATTCCCTACTGCAGTACCCAAATGTTAAGCATACTAAACACATGAAATAAAAAATGGCTCATTTACTTGTTTCGCTATTATTACTCAAGCACATCTATTCTGTGAGTGCACATGCAGCTGCCACTGCCTTGCTATTCAGGGATAGATCCAGAGGGCAAGGGGGGGGGTGATGGCAGGGGTCCCGGGCCCCCTATAGTTTATCTTTAAAATATTGCAAATTTTTTAAGTGGTACTACGTGTATTCAATTTTTTGTTTAGGAAACTCCTTAAGTAGCACCATTTTGTACCTTAAAAACTAACATTTTCTGATGGAGGGCCCCTGACCACCCTTTCTTTAATTCGAGGTCTAGACATACTTACTATTTAAAAATGGAGCCCCCCTCCAGAAACCAGGAGTTGGATCCACCCATGACGCTACTTGCTCTTATTGCTCGTGCAATGGAGGATGAACTGGCAATAGCTCATACTCAGTCTAGAGCAACATAGTGGGGGTAATCGCCCTCTGCGCTGGCCCACGTGCACAGTTCAGTCGTGCACTTAGGTATCTGCATGTGGCACGAATACTGTCACCCTGTTTTCCCCGAGTTCAGCTTGCTCATCGAGAATGCTGACTGCACTGATGTGACGTGTTGTTATATTACTTACATAAAACATTTTAATAATTAGTTTTAATACTTTTAACCCCAAAATTACTTGTTATGGCCTAGAATATGTTAATGGCTTCAAACATAAAAACTCTGGTGCATATTCTCTAGTTAGTCATTGAACAAGGAAAAGAAATTAAGCAAATCTAAAAGCTTCTTCTTAATAGTGTACAAGTCAAAAATAAAAATAAAAAAATCTTAAAGAGAATTTAAGTGGGACATTTACGAAAAACCTGTGTGCATCTGTGGATGTGAAGAGACCAACTGACTATTGGTTTTCTTACCTGCGGTTTATAAAATGAGTGAGTACGTAGTGAAGAGATTATGGTCAGTGCTTAACATAGAGGTCTTTAGTGCTGGTAAGGGGTGACACGAGGTGAGTCCGAGTGAGCAGTGCCAGAATGAATGGGCAGGGGGAAACGGGAGACCCCAGAGAAAACTTGCCAATCAGCAGCATCGTCCGACACGTTTCCCACATGCGAAAATTCGGGGACCGGATTGTTTGAGTTTAGTGTTCTTGTTTTTTCGTGTTTTTTCAGTTAGGTTTGGTTAATTGTTTGTTTGCGTTGATGACACGTCGAGGGTGTGCTGTCGTGGCCGCGAGCCCTGTACGACTAGGAATTTGTCCCTATTTTTTAATGGAATAAAGTGGCGCGCGTGTGTCTGCCACAGCAGCTTAGTATTTCTCTCTTAACCTTTTATTGTAATTCTGCATCAATTTCTCAGTGGAGGATACGTGTGAAACAGTTAAGCTTTGTATGATGACTTACGTTATATAAATTGTTTTGCCTAGATCTGTCTTTCATAATTGGTAGCTTAGAGAACCCTGTGTCATTGTCGTTGGTTTAATGTGTGTTCTAATGGGAAGGGTACTGGTGAGTGGCACTGGACCTTGGTCGATGCTCAGCAACGCCAAGATTAGCGGCCTGTAACTATGGTGCCAGCTAGACGCAGGCTTACATTGATGTGCCTAATGTTTGAAAATTAAGATCGCATTGTGAGGAAGTTACTAATAATTATTATGTAATGTTTAAAAAAAATTTGACTGTACTAAATTTTACCTAGCTTTTGAACTTGCACTTCAAGGTCATGACCAGACATGCAAATCTACCAATCCTGGGGTTTTCAGAGGTCTGGTTAACTTTCCAGTAAAGTCAGAAAATTCTTGAAAAGATCTTTTTACAAATGCTACACGTTTCAAAAGGACTTTCAAAGAAATTCTAAAAAGGTTTCTTAAGTGCATGCTTAATGTTAATAACAAAAACATAGGAAAATTAATCTAGCACAATTTATGCTTCAGAGATTATGATGACATAAGTTTTTTTTAAATGAACAACTAAATAAATAAATATATAAAACTTGCTTCTGCTTTAGTTTTTATATTGCTGTTTTATTTTTATTTTGAAAAATAGTTCACAATGCATTGTTAACAATTGCTCAATAATATTGTCTGTGTGAAGTCCGAACTACAAGAGGCACAAGCCACCCCTGTCTAGGCTGTCTGTGCGAGCCAATAATTGCGATAACGGCACCTGCCACAAGTGAGTTAAAGAGATTTTGGTCAGCACCTAACATATAGGTATTTAGCACTGGGAGGGGTGACATGATGTGAGAATTGAGTAACACTGCATTGAAGGGCCAGGGGAAACGGGAGATATCAAAGAAAACCCACCGACCAGCAGCAGCATCCGGCACGACTCCCACATGCAAAAATCCGGGGACAGACCTCACCGGGAATCAAACCTGGATCACCCTAGTGGGAGGTGAGTGCTCTAGCCATCGCACCAACCGCAGCCCTCCACCCGCCCCTAGTTTCAGACAAAGTGCTGTCACATGTGAATACACTACTATCGCTCCATAATTCAGATTTTTGTGCTGTTTTCCAACTGCTCTTGGATTTTTTTAAAATTTATTTGGTAATGACTCAGTAATGTTTATGTTTTGGACCCCAATGTGGTTACGTGAATGCTTATTCTGTGAATAAACAAAGACCAACACTTTTAAAATTTAATTTAGTAACATTCTTGGCATGATTTCTTTAAAGGAATGTTGTAGCACACAACTCTTGTTAATAGAATTTTTCCTAATTTTGTAAAATGTTGATGAATCATGTGTCTATGCTACTGTACGTACTTTTGCAATAAGTAACTGTACTGATAGTAAAATTAGTCAACACGCTGCACATTCTGATGGAGCAGCGAAGTACTAATGCATATCAATTTTGTTTCCACGCTGTGCAGGCTGAGTTCCTAGATGCTCATCCAGTTGCCTTGTCTTGCAAGACTAGGGTGATACAGCCTTCGTATACACTCTGATTGCTGTTTACCATGCCCGGACTTCTCTAGAAGTGACGTCATGAATGAGACGTAAGTTATAATTATGGGTCAATACTTAATTCTTGCAGCAAGAGGAGTGAATATATGGACATACGGGTACACTTTTATCAGAACATCTGGCTACTGAAATAATTAGTAACTTAGTGTATTTAAAAGAATTTTTACATCAGAGATGACTGAATATAAATGGGTAAAATAGCAAGTCTTTATGCATAGTGATGTAGGGAGGGTCAGAACTGGCCGAGAATTTTCTGAATTACCTATTTGAAGTCTATTTACGGAAACAACGAAGGGTCATAACAAAGGGGTTCTACAGCACATGTGAAGTTACTGCCAACAATTATACAGACTTTCTACCACAATTATTATAGTTGTATCAGCTCAGATGAATATGATCACACAAGCAAGTTGGCCAGAGTAAACGAGATGTTAGTCAGTGTGTGAAACTGGCAACTATGTGTGCAACTGTTTATATGGCAATGGTACATAATGTTATGCTGCTTGCCAGCAGGAACACATTTCTACTCAACAATATACCACACCCAAACTTTTCATCCATCGTTCAAAATGACAACTGTCCTTTCTTAGAAATGAGAAAGACAGAGTGTGAAGTTGTAACAAAGTACAACACACTAGAGGCTTCATAAGTACGAACCTACTGACCACCTAATACCAACACTTTCAGAGAGACAAACTTGAATATGAAGAGGGCGCGACAAGGGGGAGGGAATTAGTTTTGTGGCACTAAGTTTTTCGTCTCTGCACCATCTCAACTTATTATAATATTTCTTGCATAGTTCCTGTACTCTCTATAGTACGATCATCTTTGTGCACAGCCAGAAAAATGTGGGTCCCAAACTCTTTAAGAATTCTTTACAATTATGCACTTATACAGTACATAAAGCCAAAACTTTCACCAAGTGACAATTGTCCTTCCAATACGCCACTCCAAAGTGTCTTCAAGACTAAGTATCATCTACATCCATCCATTCTGCAGACATGCCATTGCAAATGTCAGAGCACTATAAAATCCATTATAGCTTCACAGAAACTGCATTTGCATATAAAAAATGTAAAAAGGAAATACAGTAGCATCTCACTTATTATTAAAGAGACCACCAGATCAACAATACCACACTGTTATTAGCCAGTCTATCACCAACATGCTGTCCATTTTACCATTCTCGTGGACTCATGCACGTAAAACAGATGAGATGCTCATTCCTTGTGTAAGAGAGTCTTCTGCTTGAAAATGTGAATTACTACATTTTTCTTTGTTGACTGTCACAGAAAGTACGACCTTCAGACTCCTATAAGAGACAATAGCACATGAATCTCTTTTGAGAAATATGCCTTTATTTTATGTCGGAAAAAAAATGCTTTGTACAGTAGTACAAATTTATAAAGGAATGACATTACGGCATAATAATATAAAGTTAAAATGGTATGAGTTTCTTGTAGAATTCAACAGGCAATTTTTGGCACATGTCTGGCCTGCGACAAAATTTTTTCCCCAAAACTGAGCAACTCGTTCTATATTTGCTGCATGTTCCAAGCATGAAATACTCGCTGAAATGGTTATTATGTTCCACATCACCTGCTGTAAATATTTTTGATGAAAAATATCACAAACAGAGTTTTGCAGCTTAAAATTGTTGCTTACTTCCAATTTATATTGAGCTATGGGGAAACAGCCCTTAAAATAGACTGTAGAATGCACATCTCATGTCACCAGTTCACTGCACCTGTTCCGTTCTGTCATCACCAAGTGCACATTTATCAACAAATAAAAATCCGTTCAGCAGTTCCGTCTCCTTCCTCTTTTGCAAGGGTTGTTTTAAAACTGTACCTTCCCATTATACTAACTCTTTTAACATACATTTGAACTTACTTTTCAAAAATGTGTAGCTATTATCACAGTAGTCATAAATTCTTAAGTCTAGTGATTTCTCCCTTCCACTATCTACCCCTTGAAGAAACTTATAAAAATTGACTATGTAAGGCCAACAACCTATGTCATGGATCTTAACACAGTTAATTCTCATTGACTTCTACAAGGCTGAATAGCAGAACCTACCATGAGCACAAGAAAAAAGGTATGGACATTATGCGATGGCAGGATATGGTACCATTGTATCGTAACATGGTTAATTTTAGAATGAAACTTTATGTATGTACAAAAATCCATAAAAAATTAGTTCTCTGGGATATCTAGGTTTTGAACAGTCTTCACAAATTAGGTTACGTTCAAATCCTATTATGGATAAAATGTTTCTAGGTGCATGTTGTAATGCCAGTTCCAAAGTTAATGTTGCACTGCACCATAGAGACCAGAATACTGTGTTTGGGCGTAACCAGGGCAAGCCTCCACAGCTCTCACCTGATTATGCCATTTCAAGACTAAGCACTACACAGATGTCGAAATGGTGCAAGAATTTCCACCACGAACAGGAACATTAATTACTTTCAAGACTGGGACATTAGCTGTTCATGGAACAGAGCTATAAGACCCACACCTCCACCACGATCAGTTTTTACTTCTGAGGTGTAAAAGTGAGTTAAGGAAATGTTTTGCGACCTCTATGTCAAATCGCATGCAGGCATGTAGTCTTTACCAAAAGTAGCATTTCACTAACTCTGTACCCACGACCTTACTGGCCAATCGCAGAATGCCAAAGACATCTAGTGGCGGCAGCCACAAGAAAACGTGCAAAACCAAACCAGTACCGTGCATGTAATGTTAGCAGCCAATGTACTTGCCACCACCATGCAAAGTACGGATAGTTTTGATACTGGACAGATACTTAGCAAGGTGGTAAAGGATATTATATGCCCCACGGTGGGTGGCCTCCATTGATGTAGAGCACGTAGGTGAAGCCATCTTTGCACTTTCCCTTGATCGAGTAGTAATACGGCAGGAAGGAATGTAACCTGTTGGGAACACAAAACATGTGGAAAAAAATTAGCCAGCACAAAATATCACACACACATCTGTGAAACCTACGACACATCAACAAATCAACTACCCAGCCAGTCACCTTTGGTGAACAAATTATATTTTCTACAAAATAGTCCTTGTGGCAAAACAGTTTCACTTCCACACATACCACACTACCCATTTTGCTAATAACGAGTAAACAAGTAATAACTCCCACATTTAGTGGATCTTGCAGTTAGACTGGAACATGTTATGCACACATTTTAAATAAAAGATGTATTTATGTGAAAGATATCACATACAGTAAACAATTTATTGTTACAATATTTAAAATTCACTCGTTCAGAATGAAAATATATACAATACACAATTACGGCAGAATGATACTGCCCCTTACTTTTGCAATAAAAAATACAAACCACAATTTTTTAAATTAGAGCATTGCAAATATACAGTGCCTACCACATGCTTCAAATGTGTTGCATGATCATAAATGTTTTTTTATGAAACTATTTTATGTGTGCTCGTTTTGCCAATGAACGAAAAGAAACACACTTCGGACAACGACAGAATAAAATTATTAAGACCCCATGCTCATCAAAAACATTGTTTCTAAACCCTCCCACATTAACTTAAAACTGCCTTATCAAACTGCTGTTCTTCAAAATCATACTAACTAAATGTATGTGAAATTCAGATATAAATGTACACTGAGCTTCGCTATAGACTTTCTACGAATAAAATTGGTGACAGATTTTAAGTCCAGCAGTACTTAGTAAAAATGGTTCGCTGGAATCTTACACACTAGTTCAGCGCTTAGCTCGAAGCGATGCTGCATTTGTTACACTCTTCACGATCACCTTTATAGCTCCATCACTTCTGAACCTCTTGCGTGCAGGTAGCCGACCCCTCAAGACTACCATTTTCAACAATATGATCATTGCATTCATCAAACAACTTCTTTAGTTGTACAGTGCCATCATCATCATTCAATAGTTTTACTCAAAATATCACCATCTACTACAGATAATTCATAGTTTAACTTAAAAATTTTAACGTGGTTTACCAGATATTCATTACAGTGGATTCTCGAAAGTCCGATTTTCAGTGGCGCAACAAAAACTAAGACAAGCGGGAAAACTAAGGACGCTAGGCTAATGAATAACATACATTACCTCAAAATGCACGTTTGTTGGATATCAAGAGCCTAAATAAATATTAACACATTCAACACTAGCTCCTATTTGCTTGTTATACAGTAAACTGCTGTATTTTGCATACTATATTCAACTTTTTTTTTTAAACATAATATATGAGCTATCATATCATATTTGTACTTAAATGAAAGCTGTCTTTTTTTTGTATTTACCATTTATAAACTCTAATTATGTTTCCCGTGATATTTGATAGGAAAGATTAATTATACCATTAAATTGCCATATTGAAAACATTTTGACACCATTTGTGTATGCATTTACATATACCGTACTAAATTTTATTTTCTGGACACTATTTTGTGAGGGAACACAAATCAACTTGTTCTTTTATGCATAAACAAAATAATGAACACACATAATTTGTAATTATGTAGTACAAAATTTTATATTATCTAAATTAGGTTACTTGAATATGATAATATTTACACAAAGGTCACATTGCACACTTTCATAAATATAGGCTAACATTGGAATGTAACTTTACAAAAGCATGTCTTACATCAGACTTTGAACAATATTTTATGCACCATCACATAACCTAATAGAATATTACATAAAAACAAAAAAATTCCTATAATTTGCATAAACACAAACTAAAGAGAAAATTAAAAAATATATAAATTATACTGAAACGAATTATACAAACCTATCTACATAAGGAGGCCTAAGTTGGTTTACAGAAAACTTTATGTGAGGCTGTTTCAGGCGTAGTGTACCTCAGTGTGAAATTATTGGAAGCATTTTGGTACACAGACATCTACTCCACACTCTTTGCACCACTATCTACTCTCACTTATCACTTTTTTCCCACTAATTTTTCCCCCCTATCTGAACACACATTACAATATCATGTGGCATTTTGTTTAATGGCCATGGAAGGCACTTTCTCAGGAAAATGAAGACATGAAAAAAATCTTGCAACTGATGTGGATGGTGATGGATGACTAGATTTAGTTGCTTGGAAAGATTCCATTGCGAAATAAATGACTGTCAAGGAAACTAAAAATAATAGAATAACATAAATAAGCAGAGCATCCTTTAGTCGACAGGATACATACACAACATAAAATTCCAAAAAATGGAATCGGGTCAAACAATAGTATAACTTTATGATCTTTGAAAGAGCTGTGCAATGGGAGTGCATGACTGGATTTATTTACTTGGACATACTCCACTGTGAAATAAATGACCATCAAAAGAAAACTAAAAATAAGACAAGAAAACATAAATAATCAGAGTATGCTTATTTATGTTTTCTTGTCTTATTTTTAGTTTTCTTTTGACAGTCATTTATTTCGCAATGGAGTATATCCAAGTAAATAAATCCAGTATAACTTTATTTGAAAAAAAAATTATAATTTGATAACAGGCAATGCTTCTTTTCTAAATACCATGGAGACTGTGCTAGGACTTCAATAAAATAACGAACAGTTCTTAACGTGTGAGTACGACACCTTCTGCAAAGTCTCTGTGTGACGGTGCTGCGTATTTATTTTTACATGGACTGGCAGTGCGGTGCGGGGTGCAATTTGTGTGCTGATGCCTGGACTACAAATTTTAATCTCATGAAAAGTAATCAATGTAAAAATATTATCAACGGTGGCCTGTGGTATGATTTAAATCAACTTTATGGCAATAGCTCCGAAAAGGTTGTCCGCCACTGTACTAAAATAAAGGAAAAAATCTGAGTTTACGGAACCTGAAATTGCGATGCTCGTAGAAGTGAATGGCAGCCGAGTTTGTGGTGAGCACGTGCAAGAACAGAGCCTTGCAGTCTGTGTGCTCGACGGTGGTGAGGTGGGCGATGAGGTTGTCCAACAGCAGCGAGGCGATTCCATTGCGACGGTGCTCCTTGCTCACACCCAAGCTCAGGATGTAGCCCACCTCTGTCTGCTTGCTGAATGATTGCGACAATATGCCTCTGTCCTGCGATGCCACAAACAAACCAGTTATGTAGTGTTCTACATACAATATCTTTTCAGGGCCTCTAACTACCTTTCATAAGAACTATTATAAGTGGTTCACAATAAAGCGAGCACTTTTGAAGAATACTTGGTCCTGAATAATATATTTAAAAATATTATTTACTAGCAGTCCCCCACGGCTTTGCTCATGAATATTATTCATAAATGATAATATTTACTTTAATTGAAAAACCTTTTTGCACACCAGACTGTTACTTCAGTCATCAAGTGCTAGCTGAACTAATTCTGCAGCAGGATATTCAACATTATAATGGTAGTCACGCATTTTCACGTAAATCCGCAGTAATCAAAATTATCTATGAGTGCTAAGGTATGTTTTTTTTTATTATTAACAATTGGACTTTACGTAAGCAACATTTTGAAGTAAATACCAAATCTCTATCCCGAAGGATTCAATATATATTGATAGTTCATCGAAAACGCATTTAAGGTCATTTCACTCCCTTAAATGTTGAATTTCGAAAAATCCTTAAATTGGCTAATATGCATTTTTATGTGTATTCTAATAAAGTAAAATTCAAGATAATACACCGTCAGGTTCGAACTATATCAACGTTTCTTCGGAAACACATTTCAACCCTTTTCACCCCCTTAGAGGTCAAATTTCGAAAAATTCTTTCTTAGTGCTTGCCTATGAACTGAGGTGAAGCCCCACAAAAAAAATTCACGATTCTAGGTCCAGTGGTTTGGGCTGCAGTTTGATGTCAGTCTGTCAGTCAGTGTTCTCTTTTATATGTATAGAGATTGTGACAATCGATATTAGTCCAAGATATCTCGAGCTGTAAATCAGTAGAGAAAAGAAATAAATAATAAAAAAACATACATGTATTTTTAAAAAAATCATTGAGATGACTATTTTTATTGCCTAAAAACACATATGGTTACAATGGTTACATTATGTTGAATGCTAAATTTTTTTTTGCCTGGTGTAACTACACCAGTTTGAACGAAACTAAGCTATTATCAGCACTTTGTGCACAAAGTGTAAAAGAAAAATGTTTTATAAACTCAACTAACAATTGGCGAAAAATACTATTAGCAAAGCGCAAGCATTTACGTAAGAAAACCACACTGCTTGCTTACTAAACAAACAATAAACATTATTTTATGCACAGAACAGGAAAAAAACAATCATTCCAACAGCAAATACTACTTTCTGATTTACAAAATAATTTTTCAAGGACTTTATTCTTAAGTGTTCACTTTTTCATTACAACCTAACCTGAAGATTGCTTACATGTGACATTATTAAGCCAAAGACCGCTAATACAGTCAGTAATATAATACACTACGAAATTTCAGGGAGTTCAACACACAACACCCAATGCAACAGCCTAACTGGAATTTTCACAAGTGTATTAAGAGCCAGAAGCAAGGGAATGGTAAGGATGAAACTGGCAAACGCTTCATGTATCTCATCCCTACTATATGCAAGCCTCTGAAACGGTATGCAGGCTTTTCATTAGCAAACTCACCTGATCATGACTAAGTGGTAACCGTACATTTGTACTGGATGTGACTGCTCAGCAAAGTCCAAGGTATGCCAATAGCATAAGCTTCATCAGTATCAAGTAAAAGTCTGAAAAAGCAGTTTTTGACAATATTGGAGAGCTAAGAAATAATATTTTACGTAGTGTTTTGAAAGTACTATTTCATCAGTCATGGAATTTTTCTTTTCGTAGGTTATCATATTTGTAGGTACATCTAAATAAAATTTCATAAAAACATAAATGGAAATTTTTTTTTAATCTTCCAGAAACAAACTAAAGTAAAAACACTTTCATACAGTTTTCAATTAAACTCAAGTTTAACAAAAACTGAGCATGGCATCTGTTACCGTTGTTACCACATTAGTCACTCGTAAAATGTACGTTTTTTTGCCAGCTGTTTTCTGTTAAACAATAACAAAGATTTTGAATGTGGCAGCCTTGTGTGGCACCACCTGTGAAGATCTTTGTGCACACACTTGATTGTGTTTAACAAATTTGACTATTATGGTGGAAGGATTTATTTGTGGTTCATGGCTGTGTGTCCCATGACGTGGCCAGTACTTGGTGGTGATATCATGAGTGTAGTGTGCCTGGTCCCCGCTAGAGGGCGCTTGACGGACTGACTTCTACTGTCAGTGTTAAATAGAGGTCCATTGCTGTAGTGTCAGTGGGTGTGCGAGGACTGGCTCCGCTTCAATCTCGCGTTGGCAGAATATGTGGAGTTCAACAAAAATGTTTTTAGTGTGAAATAATCATGTAGCCACTTTGCTTGCTTTTCAAATTAATATGTTTCTTGATGTTGTGTTTTCCGTCTGCCGTAACTGTTGCGAGCACCGACAGATGCAAGGATGGTTATAGTAATACATCTTTTTGAATGGAGTACCTTTTCATTACTGTCTCTATTTTTTGTTTTCATAACTTTCACTTGTGCTCAATACAGTAGTCTGCCTTAGCGGCATCATCCACGTGCCCTGAGCAATCCGTTGCTATAACCAGCTAGATAATTTAATTCATATTGGAGGAAATTATTTGATGCACTATACTTATATAGTAAAGAGTAATTGAAATCATAATTCTTCATTTTAGTATTTGTATGAGCCCCTAATTAAGTTTGTGACAAGGCTTCTAAGTGTGGACCGCGCCACATGAGGTTGAAACAATTTTATTAAATCTGTTAAGTTTTTATATATGCTTCACAGTATTAAAAATTAAATCCACTATCAACAAAACCGGATTAATCCAAGATGGTGAGGGGCAAACCCTTTTTAATTGAGAAAAATGAGACAAAATTCTCATCAAAACACCTACCTCGCTGTTAAGCTTGAAGTACGACTTTATTTCTGCAACTATTAAGCCGATGATGATCCCGTTGTAAACAGCAGCAAGTGAATAGAAACGGGGGTTGGAGGTAATGTCCTCGTACCACGAGTACGGGTAATCAATAGGGAACCAATCTTGACACAATGCTCGTACCTGGAAGCATCAAAAAGAAACAAAACTCTCTTAGCAACTGTCCATGGCCCAATGCGCATCACAATTTGGTTTATAAGGCTTTATCAGCTTTTTAATAAGTGGTTAAAGATAAAGTGAGCACTTTTGAAAACCATTATGTTTAGGATAGCAATTTTTACATTGTGACGAAAGAAGTAATCTTTTGAACATGGCACTTATCTATAAATGCTGATTGTTATTTATGGTGATTTGTTTTGTTTGTAGCATAAAGAGACAGGAAAATAAAAAATTATACGAAAGGTACAAAGTAACCAGAGTTCCAAAACTTATCACTTCATTACGAGCCACCTATAACAGCGCTGCACCTTCATTCGCTCGCTACAACACACAATTATTTTTCTTGAACAGTGTTCATCTTGTATACAAGCCCCTTGAATGTACCGTAAACATAGTAGTACTAGCATACTTGCTTGAGTGAGCCTACACGCCAAAAAATTCAGAAATATGCGGGCCCTTTTTGGAGGTTGCGACTATACAAGGCTTTAGTTTGTTTTCCACTCTAAAATAAACTATATCAGGGTAAATTACCGTACATAAATTTGCTAAATAAAAACAAACTACTTGCACAAGACAACACATGGAAATTAAAACTGTCTTTACACAATTTTAGCTAGGATGCAAGACCTTGCATGCAAGTTACTTGCATACTTGTCAGCCCATATCACAATGCAATTTGCCTTGAACAAGATAACTGTGTGTACTAGGCTTAAGTTGACACAAGTTCAGAAACAACGTTTGGAAAAATTCTCATTGTATGTACAATATTAGTGAATTGCCTAATACATGTAAGTTTTGTTATATAAAACAAGGCAAAATTGAGTTGTATGGCTGGTCTAGAACATTTTGAATATACTGTGGACATACGTGAAATTTTATGAAATGGTTTTAACAAGAAAGTAGTACTGAGACAAAAACAATGCACAAAATGGCTTCTGTTTCTGAGAACAAATATGTTCTGTGATTTAAGCAGCAACAGCACTTTGTACTGGGGCTTCTAGAGCCCTTGCAGTACACTGGATGGACTCGAGGCTGGTCCATCTGTTTATGCATAATGGTGACGGACGTATGTAGTGTGTGTGTGAGCGGTGGACTGAAGTGACATCAGCCCCGCAATGTGCCTGCCTTCGAACTTCTTTGGGTGTCAATGGGCTTGCTCCAGTCCTCCCCTCTCCTATCCTCCCTTTCCTTCGACTCCAGTTGCCAGCTGTGGTCAGTACTGCTTTGACTGTCTCTCGCCACTTTGCTTCTGTTTGCCGGTCAGTGCGTAGCGTTTACTTGCTTCAGCTCTCTCGGCTTTCCGGCGATTGGTGTGTGTCTATTCGTTTTTAGGTGTTTGACTTGGGTCACTCAGTATTTCAACTTGTAGAACTGTGGTTAGCAACACGGCGTCGCCCTGATTAGTTTGTTTCGGACTGGTTTGACGGAATGTCGGGAGAGCTTAAGCCTAAACTCAACAGCTTTGACTGTGATTCAACTTGCCTGCTAACTGAAACCTAATCGTGTTTGTAACGATTGTATGTGCCTGCATAATTTTATTATGCTTTGAGCTGTGCTTCTTTGTTTTGTAAACATTCTTAATAATCACGCATGTTAGCGCTACAGTTTGTTGGTGCTTATTTCAGTGACTCAGTGGTTAGCTAGGGATTCAATTCCATTCTTGTATACCTTGTGCTGGGGGAAACAGCACAACTTTCATTATTAATGTTAAACCTTGCCACATATATCTTTCTCTTCATTTAATTTTGTTACAAAATAAGCCAAATTCAATCAAACTACTTTTTTGCAGAAGTACTCTGCATTATTTTGTTAATAAAAAACCCAGCCTCGTATTATGGCCAGGGGACGAGTGCCCCAGATATAACCTAATCACATTTGAGTTCTTTTCACAAATGTTACATCTCTCTTTGACCACAATTCTTGCAACAGGCATCCTGTTTTGTTTTATGATTGTTATACATCTCGTAATTGGTATCGTACAAATACGGATGTTTTTAATTTCCAAAATTAACAATTCACTGTCACGTGCGTACAGAACTGCGCTACTGCTGCATGTCTGGTCACTATACTGCCACATTTGTAGCATCAGAAAATAGACCCTGGCCTATTTGTGACGCATCATGACCTTGATGTTGCCCTACTGTCCTCCTGCCATGCTACATTTGTGGTGCGTGAGAAGCATCAATTAATGCTTGTCTACTAGGTCAACTAACATATATTTTTACAGTCATGAGATTATTTTTAAATGCTTAAAGGAGATACTTGAAAAAATTATTAAGCTAACATAAAAAAAGAGTATTGGATTCAGTAAGTAAATTTGTAAAATTAATCTGATGCTGGTTACATATAAGTGATTTTTTTCGGTAGTTTCGCTTCAGGTATTAACGTTTTTAAAAGAAAATATATTTCTTAATAGAAAATATATTTCATATGAATAAGTTTATGGCGTTTCTTCTTGTTTCATTTATACAATTATCTTTTTATACCTTCATATAGGTATCTTAATCCTGCTCAAATAGTCACTGAAATTGTTACATTTGCAATACAATTTTTTTATTGTGTATGTGACAAGTACATGTCTCACTAACACTCCAGGCCAAACACATCGAGTCGATACATAATAAACCATGCTGATTTCTAAAATAGTTGAGTCACTGTGATTTTAATACTGTCCTGCACTGTTCGTAATAGTACATGAAAGCTAGGATCTCCAGGAATTATTTTTTCTTGTTTTTTCCTTCATTGTTTTTCTTGGTCCATTCTAGTTTTTCTGGGAAGGTATAGCACTGCAAAGGCATGTGTCCACAATATTTCAATATATTATTCACCCCCACTGCAAGAATCTTTTAAAGACTGAACTTGCGGTGGCAATAGAAATCTGAGGACTAGGTATTAAAAATAAAATAACTTTGTAGACAGCCTAATCTGCTGTGAAAATAATGTACATACTTTTTACATTGAAGTACAGGTGGCCAATCAATTATTTCTATATTATAGCAGTAAAAATTTGCTGCTGTTGTGCCTTGCTGTATCGTAATGGAATCAATTATGCGCATGGATTGGTTCGTGTAGAGTGGAGCGGAAGGGAGGAATGGCCAAACAGAAATAGGCCTAGACCCTCGCACCTGGAGGCCTGTAACTTTTTCAGTACCTTATACATTATTCATACAAAGAAAGTTAGTTACTCTGTAACAATTTTTACAACAAGAATTTGTGTTCTGTAAAAAAAATGTTGCAGTGACCGTCTTTTAAATACTCGTAATTCTCTTTATATAAAGATTGGGTTCTAGGATGTTGTTACGAGAGAATGATAATGGAAAAAGCCAACATATTTAAGTTGTGTTCTACGACTATCTTGGTTGGAGAACAAATTCAATTGAAATGTTGGTTGGAAGGACACAGAAATACATTGGGAGTATTAGACAATTCTATTGTATTTTCATTTTTTGAGCCATAACAGATATTTAAATTGTATTATCAAAATTTTCTCTTCGACAAAGCATAGGATATATTTTTGGTAAACTGCTTGACATAAATAATAAATAAAGCATTCATTAATTTGTCATGCAGAACTATTGCAATAGAATTATAGGATAACTTTCAAGAATTCTCTTACCCAGGCAGTGAATTACGAGGTAGTAGTTCAAGAAAATGTGTGTACTTTGAAAGACTTGCATTTTAACTGATGACATTATAACAAGTATCTTACGTAACACATGTAATCCCGTACTACTGAATAATATGGGCTAAATAAGCTTCGTAGAAATATGAAATTTTTATGTATTCTACCACAAAGATAATAACCTTGTAATATTTTCCTTGAAGAGTGATACCACATTGTATTATTATTAAATATCACAGAAGTATTTTCGTGATGTACCTGTAAGTGTGAAGTTTTCAAAACAATTAAAAGGCACTTCTGATGGAATTTCTGGTGAGGAATAATATTTACCCTACTTTTATTATTATTATATGGTATTACAGACAAAAGGTAATAGATTACTCGATATTCCATACTGTAGATTGTAAAAGACCAAAAACAGTTTTCAACGGTGTTCGGGTAAAGTGGTATAACTCGAAAAACGAGAAAATTGTGTTAATTATAGGAGCACATTCTACATGTTATGTTCTAGGTCTGGGTGAAAGGCTATAACTCTAATGGTTATGAGAAGGTAAAAAATTAAATTTGGAAGTATGTTTGTTTCATTATACACAGCAGAACTTCGAACTTTCTTCTTTGATTTACACAAAACGCAATTTTTTTACTTATACATTCAACAAATTACTAGTAACAGTAAAGGCGTTACCAGTAAAAGAATTTAAGAAAAGAATTAAGGAATGGTTAAGCAAACATCCTTTTTTATAATATTTTTGAGATTATGTCTTTGTCTCCTGATCAATTTTGTGAACTATGTAACTGATAAGTAATGTATGTTTGTGTAATATCTGACGAAACCTATCACAATGTAAATTGTTCAATGGTTTAATAAACAAAAAAAATGATACTTGTTTATTGCACAAAGCTTACATCACAAACACCGAAAGCTGTTGTAACAATCTATTTATGGCAAGGATGTTGTCAAAATAGAATATTTTGGTTAAACATAATTTATGGGCGTAACTGCTTAAATTACAGTGTGTAAAGTTCTTGTTTCTTTTTCTTATATGACTAGGTTCCTGGATTGTTAACTGACTTATTGTAAAACTTTTCGCTAAAAAAATTACTATTCAAGCAAGCGGACTGTTTAGCATGTGTAAGTACGAAAAATTATTAAATTGTACCATTTTACACCTTGAAACCCCAAATTTCCCTTGGGGGAGGGCCTGAATTCCTCCCCCCCCCCCTTTTTTTATTAGAAAGGTTGAGTGTTCCAAGATGTACCCTCCCAATTCTGAAATGCTCCTATGCCCCTGGTTATGCAAACTACAAATCACTATGATTTTGTATAAGCAATATATGCCTGCAAGCCTAGTCTTTTTAGCTTTAAAATGAAACAAAGATTGGCTTTCTATGTTTATTACGTAATTAATTACGTAGGCATTTCCAAAAAGTACTATAAAGAAAAATTTTAGTGCACTATTGTATCTAATAATGTGTATATTTATCTAAAAATATATTAGGCCTATTTAAAATATACAAAATTTTATGAAAATCAAAAATCACGCAGCAACTAAATATTTACAATTTTGTTGATTTAAAATTGAACTACTCTGCATATCCTACAGTGTTGCCAAGTATATTAAGATTCTGGTAAAGAGAGGTGTTAGAGAATATGTTATAATGACAGTCTGTTAAGAAAGACAGTCATAAGTAACAACCTTTACCAGAGGTGAAGTTAGAAAACAGAACCCCTGAAGTATTTAATTCCAAAAGTAACAAAGAGATACAAGTAAAGGCAATTTTTGTTTGCTGTGCCTCAGTCGCAACAGTGTTAATAGCAAGTAGTACTTTACATTGACAGTCATATTGTTGGTGTTGGGTCGGCATAGTTCTTTCCCCAAAATTTGCGCTACAATTAATGTTGTTGACTTGCTGCTGAAGTCCTGCAGCATGTAATATATGCCAGAAAGTTCACAGTCTGTCTTTTCTTTGTTGCAATCTTGTTGCGAAGGATGCTACAAGTACTAAGAACAGTACAGGATGTGGAAAAAAAATATTTTGATTTTGAAGTAAACTTAGTTGTTAACATTTACTTGTTATTACGCAATTGTCATGTTTACTCCAGTTCTAAAGTTATTTATTTTATTACCGGAAACAAATTATTAGTGTCGTAATTTTTGTGAAGCATATAGATATCTTGGCCAACTTCAATGACAACACAACTCTGACATCATAGTTAAATTCTCTAATCACACAACAGATTGGCAACGACTAGGCACCGTCCAACAAACTATTGTCTCAACGTAGCTGGCCTTTAATTGGGCCCTCTGTCTCTTAGTCCATACTCTACTCTTCACAAAACAAAAGACAACGTTCTTAACTACTGTGCTTGTTCAGTACCCTCCTTTGCAAAAAAACCTCACAGTTAAAACATATTGTCACTTTGTAGTATACAAAACAAACTCTTTGAAACAACTTGACAGGACAACTATAAATACACTGATACGCACAAATGAACATTCTAACATAACAAATGAAAGACTTTACACACCACGAAGCTAATGGTGAAATCACATAGGTGTGATAGAAGCGACACAACTGCTGTGACACGAAAAACTAAATATGTTTACCAATCAGCACTGAGGTTTCCACAACGTCAGTACGACAGAAATGGCGGACACTATGTCAACTCCAAATAGAAATTATATCAATTTTATTCGAGTCAAGAGTTTAATTTTGCACCCATATGCTGGTGAAACTGGTGAGTTGGTAGTAAATTGTGTTTAGTTATTTTAAGAGAGATTTTTGTAAGTTATCATTGGAAAATTATAATATTTTTAAACAGACATGTAATTGTGCCATTATTTCCACATTTCGGGATGCCAGTGGGTATTTGAAATACACTACAAATAAAAAGGAAAAAACCTTAAATAATGTAAACATCTGGAACTGTCACCTTAGATTAATGAAACACCTAAATAATAATAATATTTATCTCACTCTCAATTTGGGTTTAGAAAAAACATCTTTATTACTCATGCTACACATGAAATTACAACATAGTACGTAATAGGCATTTTTTGCGATCTTGCAAAAGCCTTTGATTGTGTAGATCATAAAATATTAATAAAAAAACTTGAACATTATGGAATCAGTAAAAATGATCGTATTACATTAACTTAATATTTAAACAATAGAAAGCAGGTAACTTCCATAAAAAATAATGCATACACTGATAGTATAAACTCCAAACCAGGAGTTATTAAGTATGGGGTACCTCAAGGATCAATCTTGAGCCCCCTTCTTTTTCTAATTTATACTAATGATTTATACCCCTGTACATGGAAAAATATGGGAAAGTTATCTTATTTGCAGATGACACTAGTATTCTGGTAACAAATAGTAATCTACTGGTGCTGCAAAAAAAAAGTAAATGATTTATTATATGCCTTAAAATATTTGGTTTTCAGCCTATAGACTAACACTAAATCCAAACAAAACTAAATACATATTTTTTCACATTAATAAACCTACCTTGGAGCCAACATTATCTAACAGTAATATTCCTATTAATCAAGTTACTAGTACAAAATTTGTAGGTGTAACTATTGATGATAAATTAAACTGGAAAGAACACATCAAACAATTATTTTCAAAATTAAACTCAGCTTGTTTTGCACTTAGATGCTCATATAAACTGTTTAATTCCTTTGCAAACAAAATGATATTTACCGGTTAAGTTAGGTAACCTAACTATTCTCCGTTCACTCTAAGTTGAGTTCTGAAGTAAACAAATAACGTAATATCATTGCACTTCGCTAGATTCTAATTGACTCAATTTGTGCAGTGCGCCGACGTACTATTTCCAACCAACAAAACTGTGTAGCCTACAGTTGGTATCATAGGAAACAACAACGCCCTATATATTAAAACAATATTGCGTGAAAATTTTGTACTTGTTATTGACATACGAAAAATAAAATTACATAAAAACTTGACAAAAATATTGACACCATGTGCAATTACAGTATATTTTAAAATTTAATTGTAATTATCAAGCATGAAGGACAAGGAAAACTATACTGAGGCAAGAAAATTGTATAAACAGGAAATAGCTCATGCAAAAAAGATTGCCAATGTCAAGTTTATAGAATCTTCAGATAATAATGTAGGCCTACGTGCAGCATGGCAGGTGGTAAAAAGGGAAAGGAGCCCTTCACAGGGCTCTACTGACCTTATACCAAGTGTTGACAAGTTTTGTAATTATTTTAATAATGTTATTGAGAAAATTAAGGAAGATATACCAAATGTAGGTGTCGGTGCTAAGGAATTACTAAAAAAGAAAACATTAAGGGTAGCTGAAATAAATTTTGAATGGAAAAGTGTAAGTTCAAATGAGGTGGCTGACATAATTGCTAAAACGAAGTCATCCAAAACTAAAGATATATATGATATACCAAATTATCTCCTGACAGAAATAATGTTTTCCGTATGCAGAAGAGAGCTGTAAGAATAATTAACGGGAGAAAACAGACTGAATCCTGTAGACCCCTTTTTAAAAGTTCCAAAATAATGACCTTAGCTTGTGAATATATTTACTCATTGCTGACATTCATTTCCAAAAATCAGAAGTTGTTCCACACAAATGAACATTTTCATAACCATAACACTAGAAGTAAAAACCTTTTACACATGCCTCTTGTCAACTTGACCTTACA
>PNEQ01130229.1:0-36019 GCA_003012365.1 Medauroidea extradentata | reverse complement strand
AAGACTATGAAGAATGCTGACGTGAGCCTACGTGCGAGCCTGAACCGACAAGAAATGTTTGAATTTCGCTCTTTTAGTGTATAATTTTTAATGTATAACTTAAGTAATTTATTCATTTGTTTGTATATTCTAAATATGACTTGTCCGATATCTTTGTGCAAAAATGTACACAAAAAAGATCTAAGGATGCAATAAACTAAATCTAATCTAAATCTAAATCCTGAAAGATGTAAGTGATGTATTGGTTTTACCTTTAACTGATTGTATCAATGCTTGTGTATGTGAGGGTGTTTTTCCTAATATATTTAAGGTACGGTATATCTAAACTTGTTCCAATTTTTAAGAATGGTGAAAAAGATGCTTCTGTTTACAGGCCTATATCTATAGTACCAACTATTAATAAAGTGCTGGAAGTGGTTATGAAAAACCAGTTATGTAAATATCTGGAAAGTAATAATTTTATATCACCAACTCAGTATGGTTTTAGGACTGGACTGTCTACTTTCGATGCTGTGGAAAATCTGGTCTCCTCAGTAACTGAAGGTTATGAAAGAGGATAGAAAACTCATGCAATCCTTTGCGATTTGAGCAAGGTGTTCGATTGCGTAGATCATGCAATACTCTTAAGAAAACTTCACTATTACGATATAACTTGGAATAATGTAAATATTTTAAAATCTTATTTATCAAACAGGTTTTTTAAGGTCCATATAGATGGTAGTAAGATATCTGAAGCTACACTTCCGAATTACTTTGTTCCGCAGGGGTCTGTCCTGGGACAACTATTGTTTTTGATTATAGTTAATGATTTGCTAGATAATATAAAGGGCAGCAGAGTTATGTTCGCTGATGATGCAACACTTTACATGTCAAGCAATAATAATTTAAATTTAAATGAATGTATGGATAATATTAATAGAGCTGCATTAGAATGGTATTCAGCTAACAAATTTCTTATGAACCAAACTAAAACACAGAATCTAAGATTCACTCTTGACAAAGATTACGTGAACAATGTTAATAGTGTTAGATTGCTTGGTATTAACTTAGATTCTAGATTAACTTGGGAGGAACATATAACTCAAGTATGTTCTCAGCTGTCTAGCAAGCATTATTTATTAAGGAAATTAAGAGATAGTCTGCCAAAGCAGTATTTGAAAACATGTTACTTTGCCTTCTTTCACAGTAAAATGATATATGGTATACTCTATTGGGGCAATGGAGTAAAAACTAAGAATGTGTTACTATTGCAAGAAAGGACTATAAGATTAATAACTAATGCAAATATAATTCAGCATTGTAAGCCTCTGTTTACACAAGAAAGAATTCTAACTGTTATAAATGCTTTTATATATATATATATATTAATATATATGTGTGTGTGTCTGCTGTATGCTAAGAAAAATATTTCTCATTTCAGTCTGATGATCAACTCATAGCCATTGCACTAGAAACAATTACTTAGTATATCGTTCTCATCAAAGATTGAGCAAAACATTGAATGCTTTTAAAGATATGAGTATTAAATTATTTAATTTAAAGCTTCCTTTTAATGTACAACATTCATCTTTTAAAAGACTTGAAAATATGACTCATGAATGGTTATTAAAAAATTATTTTTATGGTGTTAAAGAATTTTTAAAAAGCATATTTATTGATAATGATTTTATAAATGATTTTATACGGAAACATGTTGTTATAGTATTATATATATAGAACTGAATTATGGTTAATGTAAAGTGAATCATAATAATTCAGAGGTTTCCAATTTTAGAGTTCGAGTTAGGTGGTTTTCCTTTTGTGGTTGTATTTTTTGTGACTAATCTATGTCTTGTTTGATCGGAATTGTACAATTTACAGCATTGATGTTTGAATTGATAAGCATTCATAATTATGGTTTGCTATTGTACCTGACGTTGTCTATGGTTTGTATTGCTTTTTGACAAAATAAATTGAACTGAACTGAACATGACTAACGATCGTATTCAAATATTCTAATATTAACGTAATGAAAATTTGTTACTACATGCAGAAAAAAAGTTGTCAACAAAATGAGTGATTGAACTTACTGTTAAGTCCTCCTGAATTATTTTGTACTTCATTTCGGAAAAATGACATTTTATTAATCTCCAAACAATCTGTCGATAATTCATGACACACAGGTAATTCGTTTTTTTTTAGAGAATGTTATGCGAGATTTTTATTCTTGCCTTATAAACATCACCGCAGTTTGTTTAGTAATGACGACACATAGCCACGTTTCAAAACCATGCAAGACATTTTCACTGACATGTCCAGCGTCACATAACCTAATCCGCAAGCAATGTAAACATAAACCGACGCAAGGACGGATTACGGGATGAAACAGATCTGAGGAATTTGGTTTGGTTCGGACGAACTGGGACGGAAAATGGATACACGGAAAAAACCATTCACAGTAGCCACAACATTGACATGTTAACGTCCAAAAATAATTTGAGAAAAAAAAACAGTACATCTTATTGTAATACTTATTTTTAATGTGGTAATTATTAATGAACTAAATGTTTGGTATTTTGGGAGTATTGTACATCTCTAAATACTGGCAAGTGCACCAAGAAACTCTTTAAGTTTAACAGTGTGTCAGTCGTTAAATAACTCGCGAATCAACTGTACGGACATGTCGTCCACTAACCATAATTATAGTAATAAACATAGAGCGTCATAGATTGATTTTCCAACACCTGTATATTTTAGATATTTGTTGATAAAACTCTCTCATTAAGTGATGGGAGTGGTAAATATATATGTACACGACAGAAAACAAAGATCTATTTCTTATGCAAGATCACAGTGCACGGCGGTCGGCAGCCAATGAACATGTTTGTTTATAATTTGCTTTGTTTATCCTAAAATTCAACTTAGAGTAAACGGAGAATACCCAACCTAATGTAAGGTTAGGTCTGGTTAGGTTACCTAACTTAACCTAATCTAACTTAAACTAATGTAAACTAACCTATATTAACCTAACAATCCTAACCTAACAAAAACTCTATTTACATAGGACTACTTAGAATGTTGCTAAAAACTTTTCTCAATTTACTGTTTTCTATATTTATACAATATATGTATTTTATATTAGAATATTTAATGTTAAATTTAATTATATTGAATATTTAAAAAGTAACACTGAATTATTTTTTCCCCGATATTATGGAATCTTTGTTACTATAATTGAATTATGTAATTTTATTAGGATCTTTCAACCCAGTGTATAATGTACTGTACTGTGTATTTGTATTAATTTTGACAAAATTTATCATTTATGTAATTGTGTTTTGTAGGACAACTTCTATATCCCCTGGTCTTGTGACCTACTTGGGATCAGCGGAAGACTTGTAAAAAATAAATAAATGAGTATGTGAGAGATTTTGGTTAGCACTCAACATTGAGGTCATTAAAGCTCGTGATGGGTGACACGATGTGGGTACTAAGTAGTACCAGAATAAAGGGGAAGAGAAATGGGAGGTCCTCGAGAAAACCCGCCATCTAACAGCATCATCTGGCACAATTCCCACATGCAAAACTCTATCACGAAACAAACACGGATCACCTTGGTGGGAGCTGTGGCTGTCATACCAGAGGTTAGTATGTAGTAGCAATGAACTATTAACATAGTATTTTATTAGTATGTGTCGCGCAATACAGCCAAACTAATGTTCACAATAACTAGAATTTTTTGTATCACATCACTTTTGTAGTGTCGTTCAGTCGCGCCTATGAGATTCCACCATAAATCCTGGGACATACAGAATTCGTAATTACCTCTTCTAAGTCAGATGGGCACAGAAACCTGAGCTGGAGGTTGCTTAAGCCACACAGGGGCACTGGCTTAGTCATGCAGGACTGACTTATCGGATATCCAGCATACCTTCAAACAAAAATCACATATATGTAACTAAAACACAACACCACACCATGACCTACCTTAACACAGCCTATACATACATGACTTACCAATTAATACCAGCCATTAAATGCCCCGTAAATTTCTAGGCCTACATCATTAATCAAATAACTAATTTTTCAATATATTACGTTTTGTGTTTCATAATAACGAGAATTTACGAATAACAGCCTAACAGTTACGACAAACAAATAATTTCTACATCAGGTACATGTTTTACGAAAATATTATTATCCTGTTTCCTCGAAGCCATTGGAATCGAGTCAATTAGCACGACTACCAACACGAAAACATTATAGGTTAATAAAACGGCTCGCTACCACCAGCGGCGGAAATATCAATTGACTTGAATACAAGAAAGCGTCTTGCTGTATGGAATATTTAGGTGAATTTTTTGAACATTAATTATCATGCCAGTGAGAAAAAGTAAAAGAATCCACGGGTAATGATTCACAACAACAGGCGTATTTTAGCGGTTGAATTGGTAGCGGTATCTGTGAACAGAGCATTCTAGCCATAGAGGTAAGAGTTTTTAACGCTCCTGTTTACAAGGGTGTTTGCAAATATGATGCAACCAGGCTGGGGGTGTTTGCACGTTTCTGGCAACCGAGGCAGGAGGACGGTTACAGCAAGTTTACCTTAACATTAGGCGTATTTTAGCGGTTGAATTGGTAGCGGTACCTGTGAACAGAGCATTTTAGCGCACCTGTTTACAAGACTGTTTGCAAACATGCTGCAACCAGGCTGAGGGAGTTTGCACGTTTCTGGCAACCGAGGCAAGAGGACGGTTACAGGGTTTGCTCAGGATGTTTACCTTAACATTAGGCGTATTTTAGCGGTTGAATTGGTAGCGGTACCTGTGAACAGAGCATTTTAGTGCTCCTGTTTACAAGACTGTTTGCAAGCATGCTGCAACCAGGCTGAGGGAGTTTGCACGTTTCTGGCAACCGAGGCAGGAGGACGGTTACAGGGTTTGTTCAGGATGTTTACCTTAACATTAGGCCACGGTCGAAGAAGAACAGGTCTGGACACTCGCCTATCTAACAATGTATTTTGCTTGACCCCCTTGTTGTTTGGCTGTAGTTCGTCAAGTTACCGAGAATGTCGTACTTTTTGGCGCTGTTTTCCGGGCGGTCGGACTCAAACTCCGCCCACTTTTTTCCACTGTTAAATTTATAAAGTAAATAAAGATTGCTGGAGCCTTTTCTTAAAATTGGGAGCGAAGAAAGTATTTCGTAAATTGATAAAATATACATTTTGATAAATTGTTTATTTTAGTGGAAAGGAAGTGGGCGGAGTTTAGTCCGACCGCAGTAACATCAGCGCCAATAAAACACAATATTCTCGGTAACTGGGTGAACTGCAGCCAAACAACAAGGGGGTCAAATATCCAGGCGAGTGTCCAGACCTGTTCTTCTACGGCCGTGCATTAGGCGTATTTTAGTGGTTGAATTGGTAGCGGTGCCTGTGAACAGAGTATTTTAGCGCTCCTGTTTACAAGAGTGTTTGCAAACATGTTGCAACCAGGCTGAAGGTGTTTGCACGTTTCTGGCAACCGAGGCAGGAGGACGGTTACAAGGTTTGTTCACAGGATGTTTACCATTACTTTTATTTTCTGTTTTGTTTCGAACAAATCTGAAATCAAAACAAACTGTAATTGTGTGAATTATGGACGAAACTTAAGTTATTTTAAAATAAAATGATGCAATATGACGTGGCCGGGATCACTTGAATGTCTGTTTACGTTTTCTTTTTAAATTAATAGTACGAAAAGTTTTAAGAATGGGTGCCAGCTAGCCTAATGACTCGGGCTAACACGAGACTCTTACTCAAAAAGATGTTATAATACTTGGGTGTGGGAACGAGGCTAGCCCCATCCCATGATGACCTGTCAGATAAAATAATGAAGTAGTTATTTAGGTTTCACGATGACATGTGTGACAGAGACTAGTGTCCACGTGGCTTCGGAACAGTCATAATTTCACACTCCTGTAGGCACTCACTAGGTAATACACCTTACTGATCATTGAAAATAACGCAAATATGAAAGTTCTCATATATTGCGAGGTGGATGTCGACGGATTAAGGCGTCACCCTTAAGTTCCCCCGGGAAGTGGGGTACGCTACATTCACAAGTCAGACTTCTGGAGAAATAACACTGCGTTTATTAGCACTCAAAATATGAAAGTGATGTTAGCAACTTAAAGCGGGCACAGGTCTGTGGCCGCCTGCTAGCCTACACTGAACAAAATGCACGTGGCTCGGTGAGAGATAATAAGAGAGAGAGTTAAAGTGTGGTGGGCGGAGTCTCCCACACGCGAACGACGTATCTCGGGGGCACAAATACAAGAAAGAAAGTTCCGGTAATTACATAGGCCCGATCCTATAGTCGACTTCCAGGCCGCTTCCAGCTGGGTAAGCTTCAATACCCGAGTATTATGAAAATCTGGCAACAGGGCACTAATTCCAGTCGGTTGTTTTGCTCTGAGCCAATAAAAGGAACACCCCCATTAGATTTATGATCGTGTTTTGTTTGTTGACTGCAGGTGGTTGGGGTTTTTGTTTAATTGTAATACCTAATGTATGCATCAAGCAAATCCACGATGTTCAGCCAAACAGAAAATAATATATTGTTTGATTAAGTTAGGTAATATAAACACATCTTTGAGAATAAAACACTGACACAGTGTCGAATGAACAAAAGAAATAGCTACTGTTACCATGATAGCGAAAACCATTCCTGAAAACTGTTAAATTAACCTCATTTTACATTTAAATAAAAGTACGAAATCTATGTGTTTTAAACTACTAAACTCTAAAAACTTGATAGTGGGCAGAGCTATGAAGAGCAGGGAAATTGTGGGGTTAAAAGACAAACAAAAATCAACACCGAAAAATTATACAGAAATAATTAACAGTGCTGGTATAAAGAGAGCCAACTTTACCTAATCTGTTAGGTTATATTTTATTAGGATATGTGAGGATAGGTTATGTTAGATTAGTTACATATAGCCTATTAGGTTATGTAATGTTATGTTAGGTACTGCTCACAGTAAAGTGAGAACTTTTGAAAGCCCTGCTTAATTTCTGTTTTAATTTCACAATGCATAATTCTGATCAGTACACAAATAACAGTGTTCATGGTTAGAATAAGCTTCGCTTTAAACCACATATAATGGAGTGGAACAGCGAATGTTTTAAGGGTGGCACTCCATTTTTTTTTTTTTTCAAATATATTTTCTGTTAATATTTCCATCGGATCTGACATACTTCTAATGTATCTTTTTGGAAACCGAAAATTATCTTCCATTTCGTCGTAGAACTCATAAACGTTATTTGTATGGTTACGAAACTCATTCAAATCGTCCATCATGTTGAAATAGTTTATGGAATTGCTTGTCTGGAAGTGCTACAGACCACATCCGTAAATAAATGGAAGGCTTTCCTACCCTATGCGTGGATCGACATCTGTGTGTGGTCTATAGGATGTGCTTTTGCTGGAAGAGGCTTATAGAATGGATATATCACCCAGGTGGAGACTATAATCTGCAAATTGGCTGGGAGAGCCTTTTGTGTATGGAATAGCTTCTGGGTGGCGACTATAGGATCGGGCCTAAGACTATTGATTTACCTAGGTGATTGGAGTAACAAGGTGAGGTCACCCGAGACCGCGAAACTCACGAACCGCGCACGTCCGTTCTTATGGCCCGCTGGAAGAAGACTGTCTTTTCCACCGCCTTCCGCTCGGCAGGTAGGCTGATCCGGAAGGCGGGGGAGGCAAACCGAAATTTCCCTAAGTGAAGGATGAAATGATCACAATATGATTGACACATATTTTTTACATTAAATTTACGGCGTCTACTGTTCAATGTTCGGTGAAAAATAAACATACACATACCCTTCGACAATATTATTACACTGAAAAATCAAACACTCGTGTCTATATATTGTTTACCACTATGCCTAGCCACTGTGGTTTCTTTATAGTTTGGGTTAATTATGAGATGTTTAGTCTACTGCTCTGTCGCTGGCCGAGAGCGAGAGTGAGTGAGTGTTTGCTCGGTGTTGACGGGGTCACACTTCGCTGCACTAATGTAGCGCTGTAGCGCCTGTCTGTAAATGATATGGCCGGTCACCTACCTTGACATGGCGAGGCATAAAAGGCTGACGCCTTACCGACGTCAAACGCCCCCTCCTTCAGAGCCGCTTTCTGCCGAGCCTAGTCCTGGTAGCGGTGTCGGACCAGGGGTCATGGCCGCAAGCGGTGGTGGTGACTGCTGACGTCACGCCGTCGGCATGCTGCTTCCGCTTGTACCTGCTTGGCCGGCGTCTCGTCGGCGCAACACGTCCACATTGGTGGGCGACGTCGGCATCTGGACTACTGCTTCCGCTCGTCCTCCCTCGTGTTGTGGAACCACATGACAGTATCATGGGGATCTGCAATCGCACCCGCAGATGGGCCTGTGTGTCGCGGCGATGCAGTACTCGCAGTGAGCTGGTCGTGGGGCTCATCTCCCCTGGTGTGCAGCTCGGTGATGGTTGGCTGTGGTGTTGTATGGGTGTAGCGCATCACGATGCCAAGAGCCTGGAACGGTGGTACCGTCAGCTCCGGTGGCGGTGGCCACGGGGTCGTCTGACGTGTTGCAGTTGTGGAGTGTTCCGCTTCTCCCTCGTGTGTCGCAGGGTTTACAACTGGGCTTCGTGCCCTTGTTGCTCGCGTGTCAGGCTCCAGGGCACTCAGCTGTTTGCTCTGCGTTCTGTCACGCTCTTGCGCATCGCTCCAACGTCGTGCCTCCAGGATCTTTTTGCCGGGCTCCGGTGAGGGCAGCGAAGTACTTACGTCTTCATTTATTTCCGGTTGTATCTTCTCGGGTGCGATTCTTCCGTCGGTGAGTCGGAGCTCATCACGGTGAACCTTCCGCGTGCTTCTAGCTCCAGTGCGCACGATGTAGACGCTGTTTCCAAGCTTGGTCATGATATGATGAGGTCCGCTCCATTTGACCGCTAGGCCAACACATAAGTTTTTATTTGTGCCGGATTGGAGGTGCTCCTTAACATACACGTCATCGCCGGGATGTAAGTCCTGCGGTTGGCGCATAGTGGTGGGTGTGCATCTGTTTTACGTAGTTTTCCTGGTTTTTCCTCGCCTCACGCAGCATTTCACGTCTCGCCTGGCTGCGGTCCCCCTCGGTCTCTGGTTCGACCCTCGGGCAGCTCATTTCTCCCGGTCGTGCCAGGTTCTTCCCTTGGAGTACCTCGGCTGGCGACATGCCTGTTGACTCGTTCGCGCGTGTGCGTAGGCAAATAGGGCGGCGGGTAGGTGCTAAGGCCAACTGGTGTGGTTGTCGCCTACACGCATGCGCAGTTGCACCTTAAGTTCCTGGTTCCTTCTCTCCGTTGGGTTAGTCCTAGGATGATAGACGGCTGTGGTGAAGTGTTGCACCTTCCATTTTTCGCACGCGCTTCTCCATCGTTGTCCGGTGAATTGCGTTCCATTGTCTGACATCAGCACTCCGGGGAAACCCCAACGTGGGAAAAATTCTGTTTCCAGGGCTCGTGCTACTACATGGGTGCGTGCGCAACTCACAGTGTAAGCCTCCACCCAACGTGAGAATAAGTCCGTGACCACTACGATAAAACGTTTCCCTTGCGTGCTGTGCGGGTAGGGGCCCATTAGATCTAGGGCGACGGTATCAAATGGTTCAGTGGGTAACCTTGGTTATTGTTGTTGTTGGCCGTCTGGGCGACGGGATTTGAATGTGTTACAGATTTTGCAGTTACGTACAAATAGGCGCGTGTCACTCCCTATTCTGGGCCAATGGTATTGCCGTGCGATGTTTCTGCACGTTTGTTCCGTGCCCGGGTGTCCGGCCAGATGATCGACGTGTGCATATCTAATCAGGCGCTGTCGAGCTGCCTCGGGCACGTAAACCTTCCATTTCCTCCCTTTTCCGTCAGGCAATGTTTCTAACGTGTCATCAACCACCCTGTAGTTATGCAGCGCTCGTTCACCGCATGCCCTTACGTGTTCCTGCGTGAAAACATCAGTGTCTTGTGCGATGCGTACCTGCACGTAACGTGTTTCTGCACTTAATTGCTCGCTGGAATCGTTCTTCATGCTTAACTGATTGAGTCTAGGGATCTGGTGTTCGTCACTGAATGTCACTGTGTTCTGCGGGGGTAACATGTCCTCCCATTCGTCCGGGTCGTTCGTGCACACTTCCGCTCCTGGTGCACATGACAGTGCGTCCGCGAGCTCGTTTTCTTTGCCCAGAACATGTTCCACGGCAAAATCGAAACCTTGGATTAACGTGGACCACCTGGTGAGTTTGCTGCGATATTCACACATCTGGTTGAGCCATACTAGACTGCGGTTATCCGTTCTTAATGTGAACCGTTGGTATTCCAGATAGTGTCTGTATTTCTTAAACGCCCACGTGATTGCCAAACACTCGCGTTCGTTTACATCGTATCGGCGTTCGACCGTCCCTAACTTCGCACTGCAATAATCAATGATGCAATGTTCGCCCGTGTCATCTAACTGGTACACAACCGCGCCAATGCCGTCCTGGCTCGCGTCAGTCTGCACGTACAAGTGGCGTGTGGGGTCGTAACAGGAAAGTTGGCGACATGATTGATACTGTTTCTTTATGGCTTTGAATGTGTTTTCTGCGGCTTCCGTCCAACGGTATTTATGCTGTGTTGATAGTAGCTCTGTAAGTGGTGCCGTGATTGTTGCAAAATTTTCGATATATCTTCTGAGCCAATTTATAAGTCCGAAAAATTTCCTGAGTTGTTTCCGGGTGACCGGCAGCTCTAGTTAATGTTGCAAATATTACCAATTTGTTAGCGAGCCCTGCTTCGAAAAGGGTAGTCAGAAACTGCTCGATTGAGGCTGGCAGTCCATCATCACAACTTACGAGAACAGGAAGAGTTGTTCAACTTATTCACAACCGCACTTATAGGCCTTTCGGAATAAAGTGAGCACTAAATATTTAACCTATGAAAAAATCACTAGCCGTTACTGCATACAAGTCACCATTAACAACAGTTACATTATTGTTTGTATGATTGGTAGCGAATAACTGCATGTAGTTCCGTGTATTTTCTTATTTGAATACGGCATTAGTGAAACAACATCAATTGCAAACGACCTCTCTGTATTTAATATACTTTAAAATATTTATTTAAGTTCTTACGGACATACCTACTGCCTGTATAATTTTATTTAATTAGCGGCAGCACAAAGCGACACTACCGAGTCGATTATCGTTGGCACATGCCGCTATCGCTTCGCGCCACAGAGGTAGTTTAAAATTTCACCGACAGATGGCACCAGAGTTAGGTTTTTGCCGCTTGGAAGCGAATTGCGTCATTCAGTTTGTTTGTCCGGTGTGTAATGAATATCGGTTTCTGATAAACAATTATAAAAGTATTAGAAGTGACTGTTAATGAATTTCATTGATAAATTATGTGAAGTCATTAGTAATGTAAGTTGTTTTGTTTTATGATCGCCAGCCTGAGTGTCTGGAAATAGAAACAGCATTTTTTCCCCTGTTTCACACATTAAGAAAATACGTTATTTATTGTTTCTCCTTACGTGCGTCGTCGTCGTTCATTACAGTATGCTGAACGGAACATAAATTCTTGAGTTGCGTGTGTCGTATGTCTGGATACTCGCATATCTAACAATGTATTTTGGTTGACCCCCTTGTCGTTTGACTGTAGTTCGTCAAGTTACCGAGAATGTCGTACTTTTTGGCGCTGTTTTCCGGGCGGTCGGACTCAAACTCCATCCACTTTTTTCCATTGCTAAATTTATAAAGTAAATAAAGATTGCTGGAACATTTTCTTAAATTTGAGAGCGAAGAAAGTATTTCATAAATTGATAAAATATACGTTTTGGTAAATTGTTTATGTTAGCGGAAAGGAAGTGGGCGAAGTTCAGTCCGACCGCCGTAACAACAGCGCCAATAAAACACAATATTCTCGGTAACTTGGTGAACTACAGCCAAACAACAAGAGGGTCAAATATCCAGGCGAGTGTCCAGACCTGTTCTTCTACGGCCGTGGTAAAAACTAAGAATTTTTCTTTTGCATTGTAGAGTCAGGCCGTTGCCTACGCTATTAACTAGAGGCCGGGACACGGCAGCCTTTTTCCGCACCAAATCCGTGCCTTCAGCGAATGTTCTCGTCATGGCCGCTAGATGTCTCATTTCTGTTCTTTTCTTGTATTCGCAATTTGAAATTCGTACTATTTGGCGACTGTTTATACTGCTCTTCATATTCTCATTCTATGGACTATTTGAAAATGAAATGACTGTTTGGTTAAAAATGCACTATTGCTCCGTCTTTTTACGGTCTTTTTGTACGTTACAGAATATTACAATGCCCAATAAGTTAAACTATGCATGTTTTTAAATTTGTGGTACATGTAATACTAATTAATACTGAAATAGGCACAAGATAACTCGTGTGTATTATAGTGAATAATATTTATTCAGTTGAAGCGTATTTACTAGAAGCAAAACGTTATAACTGCCATTTGAAATGGCGTGCTGCTGCATACCGAACTGTACCTCCAATTCCTCTAAAAAAATTGAACAAAATGTCATATTTTATTGTTTCCAAAAATGTCAAGAATTAAAAAATAGGTACAGTATACTTACTGGATATACCCTTACAGCACACTTGGTAGCAGCGACATCACAGGTACTTCACGTCTTGGCGGCGACGTTGCAGAGACGTCACGGCGACGACGTCACATTTGGGACGTCACAAAAAGCGGACATTTGGATGTCTGTGTGACGTTAAGGTTATTTTCTCGACGTTTCTGCGACGTTATTAATATCCCGTTGTGACGTCGGTGTGACGTAATGGTGTTGTTGTGTATAAACAGGCAAAAGTAAGAGTAATGTAAACATAATGTTTTTTTCTCTTTAACTCTCTTCATATTTGGAGTGAATAAAGTAACATAAATGTTAACAACAAACACGCATTCGGGTAACTTCGGTTCGGCTATCATCGGGAAAGAACATTATAGCGGGCCCTAGCGACACTCTTGGAACTACATCGAAGGGTACGCCTCTCGATTCTCGTTGTCCCGGCCTTTAGTTAATAGCGTAGGCAACGGTCAGGCAGACCTTGAGGGCCTTATTCATAGTCGTGAGATAGTTCCATGATGATCCTGAGATCATCTTGCGCCAGTTAGTCCAGGATTGGTCCTGACTTAGTCCGGACCAAGTGTTACTTTATTCATAAACGCCAACTAACGTCGGACTAGAGATAGTCGCGGGATCAGCCTTGTACACTGTTGCCACATGCTTCGCGCATGCGCTCATCACATTTTAACACACAGGCAAGTACGATTACGTTTACCCCATTATATAGTTTCAGTTATGTAATGTAGCGAATTTATTGTGAGATGTTAGTACATTTAGTATCAATAAGCCACTTTATTAAGATATGCTGAAAATAAAAAATTAAGTTAATTTTTTTTACAGATAGCACTATTAATGTGGCTGTTGTAGAGCAGTGTTAATGCTTTCGCTTTCTAACTTAGAGTCGTGAGATCGAGGTTTTCGTGAAACACTTTTTTTTTTAATTTCTTAAACTACTACATTAATGGTCACAGGATAGGTACCGAAGTTATATTAATTTAATCAATATTACGTCCAAACTGACAGTAAAATCATAAACATAAATTTATATGTGGTAAAAAATCGCCTTTTAAAACAATAATTTAAACTACTGTTGATGAAACATGAGAAAGAATGGGGAAAATAATCCGTGACACATATTGTAAAAGCATTGCAGAATTCAAAACTAATACATCTGGTTAATCTACACTACCTAAACATAAACACATAAAATTTATTAAGAACGATATGTGATGTGCCATTATGTAACAAACTAACCAGAAAATTTAACAGTAAAATTCAGCATAAAAACGTCGGAAATATGTATCAGAATATTTTGTGCAAATAGAGGTTTCTATACCAAAATATTACAGGATTTACTATCTTGATGTAGAACGAATTTAACGTTACAGAATAAATGCACTTATAAAATAAGAAAACTGCATTATTTTCTTCATGTACAATTAAAAACTAACAAATTTAAAGAACAAAACAATTATTTGTACCAGGCGAGATTAGAACCCACAACCTTTGGATTACTGTGCCAGTACCCTACCCCTGAGCTACCAAGACACTTTAAAGTCAAGTGGATAATTAATATATACAAATGCAAGTTGATAGTAAATATATAACGTATTTTACGCAAATCGTATATTTATGGTTTCATATTGCTAATAGCAATTAATACAATTTTGTTAGACTTGATAAAATATTATTGCTGTACGTAAATGTATTGTACGGTACAATAAACACGCAATACTAGATTATTTGCTCACAAAGTTTGAATTTGACCGTTTTAAATTAAGTAACTAATGCTTATTACTGAATAAATTATTAGTGTAGACGTATAATAAGTTTTTAGTGTAAAATATCCGTAATATTTCATAAGCTGCGTATATAAAACAGACGTCGTCGTATATTGTAATGGTCCGCCATGTTAATTTTCGACTTAGCCCATCGTTAAACCTACCCTCGGTCCGAACTAAAAGTTAGACCGGACGGGACCGGACTAACGCACGATGATCCTCGAGAGTCAGGAAACTGAAGTTGAAGTGAAGTGTTACCACAATAGTCGCGAGAAAAGTAATTTCTCTTCGTGCATCGATTTGCGAATGTAGCGAAAATGTATATTATTTCCAAATTATTATGCACTAAACTTACATGACAGAGAACTCTTGACTTATATTTAGTGTTTCGCATACTGTAAAGCTGAAAGAAAAATGCAATATAAAAATTATAAATAATACGTCGTCATTTCTGTTTATAAAATGGCATCGTAGCCACTTTGTTTATAAAATGGTATCGTAACCATTTTGTTTGATAATAAAAGTGACAGCAAAAGTCAAATGCTAAAGTTTTCATACAGTTACCGACAATTACCTGGGAACGTAATCCGCTGTGTTTCATGTTTTGTCATTATCAGGTTTTAATTATTTATATATGTATTTCTGTAAACCAAGTTCTATCTTTATGCTTTAGTTAAAATTAATAATTAATTTACAAGTCTTTTACACTTTCACGTTCCGTTGTTGGGTAACCTGTTTCTTTTTTTCTTTGCTTCTGCTTATGTTGACGTTTTCGTTTGTTTACAGTTGTCTTGAGTTGTCTTGTGTACTTTTTGGTTGCGGATGTAACGGATCGAATGTTGTGGTTGATTGCATTGATAGTGTACGGCTGTTAGTAAAGAGTTGTCCTTGATTCTGAAATATGAAATTCACGGAACATCTTGCTGCGCATATAACTCCAGAATGGAGGAAGCAGTACATCAGTTACGAGGTAAGGTTACATTAATTAGTAGTTTCTGTCATTGGAATGGTGTGCGAGAAAATGGTTTGGACGTTTACTGAGGGACTGGCGTTTTTATTGATTTTTTATTTATTAATTATGTTGCGTTCCGTAGACCCAAATTGAGCTGCTGCTCTAGGGTGTAGAACTTGTCAATTCAGGTACATATTACATGATTTACCGCAAACACTGCAATCAGATGTTAATACCGTACTCTTTGCAGATGACACAAGCGTATTAATAAATGCATCAACAAGATATCAGCTAAGAACAAAGTCTCAGGCTACATTTAGAAAGTTGGCAGATTGGTTTACAGTAAATTTGGTTGTTCTTAATGATGCCAAATCCACTGTCAATAAAAGTAGTTCTGATGTACTCATAAACATCAGTGAGAAATATCTAACAAATAAAAATTCTACAAAGTTCTTAGGTCTACAGATTGATAATCACTTAAACTGGAAAGATTATATAAAATATATTACTGGTAAACTTAGTGCAGCCTGCTATTCTCTCAGACATCTGTCAACCCTAGTACCCAGATCTGTACTTAAACAAGTGTACTTTGCAAATTTTCACTCTGTTATGTCATACGGTGTTACTTTCTGGGGTGCTTCAACCGACAGTAAAAGTAAATTCCTGCTGCAAAAAAAATAGCTATTAGAATTTTATGCAACTAAATAAATAGAGATTCCTGTAAACATCTCTTTATTAATGAAAACATATTAACCCTTACTAGCCAATATATTTATGACATTCTCTTATATGTAGCCTATTTGATAACTTACATAATTTCCAAACAAACGCAACAGTCCACCACCACTATACCAGAGGTACAGACAATATACATGTCCCTCCAGCTTCCCTTTCTCTATACCAAAAAGATTTTTATTATTCTGCTGTCAAAATACATAACTCCCTACCTCAGAAATACAAAGACATGTGCAGAAGTAATAACAAACAGTTCAAACACAAACTAAAGTATTTTTTTAATTGGTAATGCATTTTATTCTTTAGAAAAGTACCTTAGCTTTAATGTGAATGAACCTTGTATATAAATAATTCTTTAGAAATTATCTTAGCTTTTATGTTAATGAACCATGTAGGCTATATAAAATAAACCATGTATGTATACCATGAGGTATATATGATTGTGTTGTTTTGTATGTAGAAAACTTGCTCCTAAGCTGAATTGTCATTGTTTGTATGTTCAAGTGTGTGTGTGTGTGTATGTATGTATACAAATCTAGAATTGATTTTTCCTTCCAGTTAACTGAATTACTGTTTGTACATTTCTGTTACTAGAGTGTGGATATAGTGTATATAGATAAGAATTTGACATGTTCTATAGCTCTATGGCAATAGCCACTGTAAAGAGCTCCACAGAACACATAGCAAATAAATAAATAAAAATATAATAACAAATACAATATCTAATATCTTCATATCTTCATACATACTGTTAGATACAAAAATTGTCAATAGAGCCTGTATTTGTTTACATCTATTTATATGTTTGTTTACTTATTAAGTGTTGAGTTGTGCAATGTAAATTAATTTTAATATATAAAATGAAGTGTCCTGACACGCTCACTCACTCATCAACGCACAGCCCAAACTGCTGGACCTAGAACCATGAAATTTTGAGTTAAGCTTCCCCTTGGTCCGTAGGCACCCACTAAGAAAGGATTTTTCGAAATTCGATAATTGAGGGGGTGAAAAGGGGTGAAATGTGTTGTAAAAGAATCCTTGATGTCTCATTAACCGGGAATGCTATCATAAATTTTTTAACTTCATAATATTGCCCAAAGAAATGCATATTCGCAAATTTTTCGATTTTGCGAAATTCAAAAATTAAGGGGGTGAAAAGCCGTAAAATGTGTATTTCATTAATCCGTGATTTCTCGCAAACCATTTCAGATAGTGAGGTGAATTTTTTTTTTAATGATGTTTAAGTAAATATCTAAAAAGTATTTTTACAATTTTTCAAAATTCGTCCTTGAAAGCTCATAAAAAAATAAAACGTGTTTTTTAATTAATCCCACTTATCTCCTAAACCAGTGGAAATATTGAAATGGTTTTTTCTTTAAAATAAATCTTACGTAAATATAAAAAAAAAGTAGTTTCAGGATTTTTTGTAATTCGTCCTTGAAAGCTGTTAAATAATTACAATGTGATTTCAAATAATCATCTGCACCGCTTATACCCGTTGATATATTGAGATGATTTTTTGATAAGAATGAAGCTTATGTAAATATCTACAAATCTAATTCAGGTTTTTATGAAATTCGAAAATTAAGTAGGTGAAAAGCAGTAAAATGTTACAGTCTCCCGAAAAAAGAGAACGATCACGGAGATATAATTCAACACTCTTTTCTTTTTGCCAACCTACCCATAAATAAAACCTCTTTGGACTCATATGAAAGAATTAAAAGAATTATCACGGCTGCCTTTAACATTCACTCAGGTATTGAATAAAGTTTGTGGTGTGGAAGGGGTGGAGTTATGGGTTCGTATCCCTTGCAAGACTTTGCAATGGGAATTACTATGACATCATACCAGTGTATCGCGCGCGCTCTTTACACTGAGCTAAGACAGTTAAGTATAGTTCACTGTTATTGAGTACGCTAGCTGTTAAATGCCTTCATCACATATTTTATCCAGAGTTACTGTTTACATTACATAATTTCACGCGGACAATGCCGCAGCTGGCCGGCTAGTTTATTATATGACAACACCTACATTCCATGAGCTCTTTGCTCACTTACGGGATCAGCTGGTGTCTATTTAAAATAAATAAAATAAAAGATCCAACAATGTAATACACATGTATATATGACTTACAACCAGGTCAGTTATGGTTTGGTAGAATACAAATATCAGTATGTATGTATTACACATTAAATTAAACAAAATTCACAATTCACAGATAAGAGCATTCAGTATCTCCACAAAACATGTACTCAAATATATTAAACTAAACAATGTGCTTGTTAAACTAAACAAAATAGACATGTCACTAATATGGATATTCAGCACCTATAATAAATAATAATAGTCATAATAATAACAAAAAGCTATGACGAGCTTAGGAATTCGTCAACGGAGTAGAAGGTTTTTGAAATTAAGTATACCTTTAAATTTGATGGGAGTTTATTAAAAATTTCAGTGAGGTAAAGTATGTACTTTTCTGTTGTTGAGTAGAGCTTATTTGAGACATGTGCAAGTCATCCATTGTTATAGTTCCATGATGGTGAGTTTCCGAGTTTGGCTTAAAAAAGTATGTTTTTATCTAGGAATATTAAGGAAGATAAGATGTACTAACGTGGCAGTGAAAGAATACTGTGTTTTTTAAACAATTGTTTACATGACTCCCTGTATTTGCATTTACTAATAATTCTTCCGTTTTTTTTTATTTCATTTATTTATAAGTAAACACTTTTCTTGCTTCTGTGCAATTTCCACAAGTTATAATACCATATTTCATTAGTGAGCGAAAATATGCAATGTACATCAACTTGGTACTATCACTTTCTATTTTTCCAGTCATACAACGGAGAGCAAAACATGTTGATGTTAATTTATTTCATAGTATGTCAATATGATTTTACCAGTTTACTTTTTCGTCAATTATTAACCCAAGAAATTTTGAGTTATGAGACTTCTGTAGTTCTTTATTTAAGCAGGAAATTTTAATCTCTTCATGTGTTTTGTTTCTGGTTATGAATTTTTTTTCTAAGTTTAAAGTTAATTTGTTAGCCTTGAACCAGATACTCAAATTTTCAAAAATATTTTCAGAAACTTCTTATAGCATTTTTTATTGTGACACTAGTGTCATCACCAAAAAGGATGGCAGAAGTTTTTCCATCAAGAATATATGGCAGATCATTGATATAGAGAAGAAATAATAGGGGCCCTAACACTGATCCTTGTGGAACACAGTGTTTTATACATCCTGTATTTGAAACAAAGTTTCTACCCATCCTACTTTCTTTCAGAGTCATAACATGTTGTCATGAATTTAAATATGAGAATAGTAAATTTATAAGTAAAAGCCGCCAAGTTACAAACCAATAGCTTTTAACAAAAAACTTAACTGCGCGTTCAGTAAATGCAGTGTGAATTTATTGGCTCGGGAGCATTACCTAAAAAGGTAATGTGAATTTCGCTACCAGCTTTAAGCAGTTTTCACAATACAGCGGCGGATTGCGCCCAACGCCTGCCGAAATTGACTAGTTCTTGCAGTGTCTTCATAATAAAGCGATGAAATATTACAGGCGGCTGGCGACACGAACTTGTGCTGCCATCTTTTACGTAGACAAATACCTTAACAACTGTAAGTTATAAGTTTTTTAACGAAACGTGAACGGAAAATAAAAATAATAATGATCTGTTTATGCATCAATTTAAATACCTGCATAATTATCAAAATGAAAGCAGAGGTTCAATTTACTACCAAACAATAAAGTAAGACAATTATATTACCTTTCCACGAACTTGCGCAATAGATTTCATTAATTTATACAAATGCCAATAATTAAAAAAAAATTACTGGGTAGCATAAAATTGATTTTAACCTGGTTCTAACCTGAAAAAATAGTTGCACAAGTGTTAATATGTAAACAACTTTTCTTCTTTCTTGTATCCATCGCAAGCGATGAGCGTCAAATCCAATGTCAGTCGCTCGTGCAATGTTCTTGACGCCCGTCGCTAGCGTCAATGCTCTGATTGGCTGACGCTCGTTGCTGAGCGAAACGTCACTCTATTGTGAAAACCACTTTATGCCACCAGTTAACAGAAAATCAGTAGGGCTAAAGCGTTTAATTTGACTATAGTGCAACTAACAACAAAAAGGGGAGAAGTGTATTGGATCAAGATATATAATGAAATGGTTATTAGCTATGGGTGAGTATGACGAATAGGAAATAATTAGAAGATTAAAGGGTGTGGATGAGAACAGGTTGTGGTAAGTCTATACGTACTTTGAAGGTTGATGAGGTAGTTTTATTGACTGTTGGTAATTGTGCAGGGAGTTGTAAAGTTTAAAAATTGTAAGGGAAGTGGGGGGGGGGGGATATCAGGATATATCCCCCTCTCAAATCAAAAAGATTTCTAAAGCATTAGCTATTTATCCTTAGAACTACTGTTCAAAGAGCATTTGTATACATTTCTGCTAAACATCTCATTTTATAGTGTTGAATATTTATCTGACAATAAAATTTCTGATCCCAGTTTTAAGCAAAAATAAAAAATAGTCATACAGATGTTGTAAATTTAGTATAGGCCTATGTACATGTTAGCTGTTAATAACCCTGAGCAGACTTGCAACTGTCAGCACATTGTGAGTGTATGTATATGTATATCAACAAACACCTGGTCTTCTTATCTCGTTTAATGTACTGTATATAGGGTATTGATTTAACTTAGGACGTCCTAACATAACAGTGATCGCAAGCATACTTAAATTGTTGCAAATTTGTTTTGTTTGTTTTGTCTACTTGTGTTATTGTTTGTCTTGTATGTCTTTTTTGTATCTACTCATTGACAAGTTCAAATAGCATTGTTGTATGCTCAACTGAACAATAAATATTGACGCAGTGTCCGGTGAGAGTGAGGTAGGAACGGAGCTGCGTCGGAATGCTCTGGGCGCCACCCGGTTAAGCGTGTAGCCGGGAACACGAGGCTCGATGGGGCGTGGTCTGTTCATGCCGGCATGCCCCTCTCTCACCTGGCTAGTCGCAACAGCTGCGGATCGGGAAAAGCAGGGAGGATCTGGAGAAAACTACACCTTACATGGACACTTATGGGGCAGTCCACACCCCCCATACCCTAGGGCCTTAATCGAGCCAGTTCCAAATGGCGAAACAAAGTAAAACACTGGGCTGGATAGTTGCACACGCGCGATACATTTCTCGCTGGACGAATCAGAGTCCCAAAGCACACCACGTTCTCTCCGTCGCGGCCGCTGCTTCCAGACTGCCTTCTTCATGTCCTGGTAGAGAAAGGGGGGCAGCAAAGCCATGTGTCCTGCACTGGCAGATGGAAGGGATGGCAGGTGTCGCACGTCGGTGTCAAGTTCACACAAACCCTGCCGCCGTCACTGATCCGCCACACACACTCAAGTATCATACATCTGCCATTACCAACTAGTGCAGACCTGCCACTGACACACTCTGTGAACATCTGCCGCGACCAGGTGCAACTCCACCTGCCTGTGGCCTGGTACGACGACATACGGCCTCTCCTGAAGACGACTGGTCCCGGCGGGTGTGTGCATTCGCTATGTACTTTGCTGCCGGTGTCGCTCCCGACCACTGAACACTAGGGTCTGCTGTGGGTTGAAGTCTCCGGCGTCATCTCCTGAGTCGTCGGGTGGTGCACAGCAGGTCTGCTGTTTCTGTCGTGGGCGAGGATGTAGGGCTCCCTTCGGTGTCTGTTGGTATGGGTCGAGGGAGTAGACATTGGGGTGCCGGCTGTCAGTAAAACCAGCATGTCCTTGGATGTTGTGGTCTTTACGTCTTGACGTTCTCCCACTGGCGTCTGTTCAGTAGGCGCCGATGATTGAGGGCCACCAGCCACGCCCCACTCCGGAAAGCGGCGAACACGAGGACGAAACCAGGCAGGTGCTCGGCGTCTGCATTTCCGTTCGTTCTTCGGTTAGGGGTTGACCCCTTCTTCCTGCTGGCCATTTGTGCTAGGCTCGGACGAGTGTAACTGGGGTTGCCTGCTGTGTCGGCGTCGTGGTTGGCATCTAGGCAACTTTTCTGGTTCCTCGATGTGTATGGTAAAAGTCGTATTCTCTAGTGGCGCATCCAGTTCCCACACTTCCTGGACGATGGGTTTGAGTCTCTGCTCATCCTCATAGGGCATGGTCACTATTGGTTCGACTTCCTGCTGCGGTGTTATGACACCAGGCGTCGACGGGAGAAGTAACGCCAGTCCCAGAGTCTTGTCACATCTGCTTTGCGAGTGTTTGTCACTTTCCTCTTAGAGTGGTGTCTCAGTTTGTGGGTGTAATGTTTCCTCCGGGAGGGTTTGTGTTACACCATCTGTATCTGTCTCCGCGTCAGCCGGCATGATAGGAACCACCCTTAGTTCTCTCAATGGATCTTTCTGAGGCGCATGTCCCCATCTCGGACCAGGTAGACTTGTTGTCCTAGGCGTTTTCGCACTGTGTGGGGTCCTGTCCAGCGAGGTGCTAGTCCTGCACAGAAGTTTCGTGTGCCGGCCGACAATGGATGGTTCCGAGCATATACCAGTGTCTCTACCTCCAAGGGTGCAGGTGGGTTTTCCGACACTGGCAGAATTTTTCGCACATATGCCTCTTGGTGTTGGCGGGCAGCAGTGAGTTCGGCGTCTCGGCGCTCGCCCCAGTCCTCTGCATCCTGAGGGATCTCTGGCCTGGGTTCTCCTGGAAGCGGTATGTTGCGCCCCTGCACGAGGGTTGCCGGTGCCTGCCCTGTGGCGGCGTTCACCCGACGTCTGAGGCAGAAAGCCTCACCCAGATGCTGATCCCATTGTGAGTGATCTTCTCCAGCACGCAAGCGGAGTTGGACCTTCAGCTCCTGGTTCCGCCGTCTCTGTTGGATTAGTACGAGGGTGGTATACCGGTGTCATATGGTGCTCCAGTTGCAGTTCGCGGCACCACCTCCTCCACTGCCTACTGAGAAACTGTGAACCATTGTCCGTTAGTAGTGTTCAAGGGTACCCCCATCGTGCAAAAAATTCCTTCTGGAGCACTTTTGTAATTGTCTGACTATGGGTATTCGTTATTGGATACGCCTTCACCCAGCGAGAGAACATGTCAGTTACCACTAATATGAAACGATATCCCTTGGTGGTGCGCGGATACAGTCCCATCAAGTCCAATGCTACAGCTTCGAAGGGAGTAGTGGGAAGGTGGGGGGATTGTTATTCAGTCCCATCTGCTCTCCGTGCCTTTTTCCGCTGGCAGTCCTGGCAGCCTCGTACATAATCCCGCACATCCACTCTGAGTCCAGGCCAGTGGAAATACTGCATTACATTCTGCACTGTCTGATCTACTCCAGGATGCCCTGTTAATGTATCACTGTGTGCGAAGTTCAAGACTGTCTCTCACGCCTCGGGGGCTGCAAACACTTTCCATGCCGTCTCCACACCTGGCGGCCTCGTTTCTAGCACTTGATCCCTTACTCGAACATGCTCCACTCTACCCTCGATGCACTTGGCTATTAAGCGCAAAGCTGTAAGAGATGTTTTTTGTGTGTTAAGGACATGATTATTCACAGCAGACCAGGTAGTCGGTCTGGACAAATGCGTGATCGCCTGCAGTGAGGCGTGTTGCTTTGTTTCGACTTTCCTCTGCTGAGTTGAGGGACGCTCAGGAGGAAACATCACTGCCACGTCGTGGTCATCCATGATAGTTTGAGCTGGGTTTGGATCCAGTGACAAGTGATCGGGAAGTTCATTGTCAACTCCGCTAACATGCTCAATCGTAAAATCAAACGACTGTAGTAACAGTGCCTAGCCGATGGGTTTACCCCTCCTTTCCTGCATCGTGTCCAGCCACGTCAGACACTAGTTGTCCGTCCGTAACGTGAACTGTCTACCTTCTAGGGGAGGGCGGTACTTACGAACAGCCCAAACTACCGCCAGGCACTCCCGTTCGTTGCTGTGATAACGACGTTCTGTTTCTCCGAACTTGGCACTACTGTAGTTGATAATGAGTCATGACCCGTCGTCAGCTAGCTGGTATAGGACGGCGCCGGCACCTTCCGTGCTGGCATCGGTCTGGACGTAGGGTCGCTTCTCAGGATTGATGCGAGACAAAGCATGACACTGGGTGAACTGCGATTTCAACTCTTAAAATGCCTTCTGGGCACGTTCGTTCCAGGCATATTTTCTTTTTACAGACAACCAGTCGGTGAGAGGGGCGGCGTTTGGTGAAGTGCGCTATGTAGTTCCTAACCAGTTCGTTAATCCAATGAACCGTTGCATTTGTTTCCTAGTTGTCAGAAATGTGCTGTTGGCAGTTTTGTCCAGGTGTTCGGGATGGGCGTAGTTACCATCCGGCTGGATCACATGCCCAAGGAAGTCGATGGAGGTTCTACGATGTGGCACTTCTGGGGGAAGACGACAAGTTTGTGCACTGCCAGGCGTTCTAACCTAAACTCAGATGGCGTATATGGTCCTATCATGTCCGGGACCAGACAATAACGTCGTCGAGGTACGCTACGAAAAACTCCCCAATGTACCCCTCCAGCACCTGCGTCATCATGTACTGGAAGGTTGAGGGAGCACACTTCAGCCCGAATGGCATCTTCCGAAACTGAAAGCGGCGTCCGCCTGGTGTCGTAAAGGCTGTCTTCTCACGATCCTCTGGACGTATCGGTACTTGCCAATAACCTGACTTTAAGTCTAACGTCGAGAACAGTCGGCCATCACCCAGTCCTGCCAAAGCCTCATCAACACTGATCCGCGGTGGAGGGGCACTCTCTGTCACCAGGTTCAGTGGACGGAAATCAGCACAAAAGCACAGTATCTCATCCTTCTTCGGCACAAGTACAATGCTGGTACTATATCTACTGTTGGACGGTTCGATTACACCCTCCTTTATCATCTCTGCAACTTGCTCCCGGATGACCCGTTGTTCATGCATCCCGTAGCCTCTGGGACCAGTGCAGACTGGGTCTGGGTTAGGTGTCAGTATGGGGTGCTCAGCTGCTATCGTTGTCTGAAGTAGGTCGGAGAAAGCGAAGATATCTTTCCGTTCATCCAAGAGAGCTCGTATCGCTGTCCTGTATTCGCCTGGGACCTCGTTGTCCAGGTCGCCCAGGTGAATTGTGTGTTGGTTGGTATTCGGCCGCCGGTCGACAGTATACACTGTTCGTCGTTCCCCGGCTCCCACGTGTACCCTCTTTGCCGCGACCTCTATCACTGCTGCTTGTTTCTGCAGCCATGGTTGCCCCAGCATTACGGGCTCTCGTAGGCCGTCCACGACCAAGGCTTCGACTTGAGACGTCTGGTCGCGTATCCTGATTGTCAGGTCGGTTATGCCCTGTGTGGTACAGTGCTTCCCTCTGGTGGCCAGCTGTAGCATGCAGGGTCCAGGTCGGATCTGTGATGGATTAACGAGTGTGGATGCAACGAATGTATGGCTGGTGGCAGTATCAACTAATGCAGCAGTTGGTTGGTTGCTGACTTTGATCGGGATGCGGAGTAACTGATCCTCCTAGACCGTTAATTGTCCCAAAAATGGCTCTGAGTCTGTGTTGGTCGTGATTAGATGTGTCTGGCGATTGACAGCGGGGAGGTCAGCAGTTGGCCTGCCTCCCCGCCTTAGGCGTTTCCCGACGGCGGGCATGTGGTATTCCTAACAGGGCAGTCACGGTGCCAGTGAAACGTGTTCGTTGGGCAGGTGTGGCACTGTGGCGCTCGAATGTCCTGTCGCGAGAGTTGTGGGGCGGACGCAGGGTCGGCCAACCGCGGCGCCTCAATCGTGAGTTGTTGTCTTCAGTCTGTTGGTGTGCCGCTATCGTGCATATTTCTGGTGATGGCTGGCCTCCTCGTCCATCCGTCCTAGTGTCTGTAATGGACGTCCCCTCAGCCAATTGACGGCCCTGTCGGCGACAATTGCTCGACGAACATATCCCTCCACACTTTCACCATTCACTTCTGCCAAAAATGGTTGGAGTTCCAGTCGCAGACGCGAGGTTATGCTGCTTAGTGCGTCCTCCGGCGGCGCGGTTGGATAGATGCGCTGGAACAGCTGGATTTTCGTGGCTATGAGCCTCTCTGTCGACTCTGTGTCCTTTGTCGTTCACTATAAAATCGCGCTTGACAGTCTGCTATAGCCTCCGCGGACCTGAACTGATACTGTAGGCCATTCGTGAACTCGTCCCATGTCATTAATGCATATCCCCATATTCTCCACCAGTCCTTTGCGGCACCATGCAAGTTGCTAATCGCACGATCAACCCACTCCTCGTACGCTACGCCGTAACGTAAACACAGTGTTTCACACTGCTGCAGCACGTCCTCGTGCATGTGTCCAGAGAACTCGGGAAGTTTCATTATGTCCCCACTCTCTTGGCGGGTTGTCGCGACAGCTCGACGCGCAGTAGTTGAGGCGCTGGGGGAGGGGTGGTAGGTTTGTAGCTATTGATGTATGACCTTGAAGCGGGGGAGGAGGCCTCGATGACACACAAGTTTCCCAAGCGAACATACCATCACCGAACGTAACAAGTTCCGTGGCGTGCGAACATCTGCAGTGGCGTCTTGTTCGACATGTCACACAAGTGGCCATATCTTTCCCTTGTCTGTCACATGTTGGCGAGTCACATACTTCGGCCTGCCTTGGCGGGCTGTGGTCGATAAGCTTCTCCACTTTCGTGCTAGGGTTCCCCTTCCTGTTCTCCATGGTACATGTGCAGCACTGTTGCAGTACTTCTCCGAAAAGTAAATCAGGGAAGGCTGGTAATCCACACCTAACACACTCCTTGCTGCTCATTGTGTGCTATGGTTCGATTTGTTTCTAGATCTATCTCAGTGTATTGTTTCCTGCTGTCGCTGACGTGCGGGCTGTAACGTAGCTGGCTAAACAATGCAACTGTCTCGATCCTGTGGTGAAATGTCCTCTTCCAGCCCTTCTCTGTGTAGGTTGTACGTCGATTTACACTGTGTTATTCACACCAAAGCGTTGGGTGCCATGACGCCATGTCTGGTGAGAGTGAGGTAGGAACGGAGCTGTGTTGGAATGCTCTGGGCGCTACCCGGTTAAGCGTGTAGCCGGGAACACGAGGCTCGGTGGGTCGTGGTCTGTTCGTGCCGGCGTGCCCCTCTCTCACCTGGCGAGTCGAAATATCTGCGTATCGAGAAAAGCAGGGAGGACCTGGAGAAAACTACACCTTACATGTACACTTATGGGGCGGTCCACACCCCCATACCCAAGGGCCTTAAGCGAGCCAGTTCCAAATGGCGAAACAAAGTAGAACACTGGGCCGGATAGTTGCACACGCGCGTTACGTAATTATCGCTGGACGAATTAGAGTTCCGAAGTGTGCCACGTCTCTCTCGTTCCGTCCGTCGCAGCCGCTGCTTCCAGACTGCCTTCTTCATGCGCCGGTAGAGGGAGGGGGCGGCGAAGCCACGTGTCCTGCACTGGCAGATTGTTGCCGGGATGGCAGGTGTGGTACGTTTGTGTCAAGTTCACACACGCCCGGCCGCCGTTACTGACCCGCCACACACACTCAAGTACCGCACATCTGCCATTAACAACCAGCGGACACCTGCCACCGACACACTCGGCGAACACCTGCCGCAACCCAGCGCAATTCTACCTGGCCTGTGGCCTGGTACGATGATAAAACTGTGCAAATATGTCCCAAGGCACTCCATGTGTCCCAGGTTTTACAGTATAATCTAACCCATACAGAGAGCTCAGAATAAATCACTAAAGCCGCAAGAATGTGTTGGATCTTGGACCTACACCATTGCTCATATTTTGTTGACCAAACTTGTGTTGAAAGAGGACAGTGGACAACAAATAAGTGACACAAGACAACGCGACACAGTTCCAGTCAACGAAAAAATGCAGCATTTCAGGAGGCTGGAGACGGGAATAAATTGCAATTCCCGAAACATTGAATTTTTTCTTTGAATTCAACTTGTGTCGTGTTGTCTTTCGTCGTTTGTTTGTTATCTTCTGTTATTTGTTTGCTGCCCACATTTATTTGTCTTACTCCATATATTTTCATATTGGGAATCAGTTTTTTTATGTCTGCCTTTTGTGTCTATGTGATGTCGAAATGTGACTGAATTCTATCTTTAGAATTCTAGCTGTTAAATGTAAATAAACTAACCGAATTCCTGTGGGAAGTTAATTATAGTTTCAATATTATGGCTATAAGGGATGTTAATACTAAATCATTCATTATTTACATACACGTCCACTCCAAGTAAGCTGTGCGATTTTAAGTATTTGTAAGAAATGTTCCATGTATTGTTTTTGTCATGTTCAGGAGATGAAGGCGATGCTGTACGCAGCAGTGGAGCAGGCTCCGTCTGCCGAGCTGGTGGAACCAGAGGTTCTTACCAGGTACTTCACCAAGTTTGATGAGCAGTTCTTCCATTACTGTGACAAGGAGCTCACCAAGATCAACACCTTCTATTCAGGTATTTACTGTCATTGTAATCCACCTGAACAGTCTATAGGAATGGAGAGGGGATCAAGGGGATACATCTGCCCATTTCATGTCGTAACCATGTAAAATAATAATCACTAGGTAGCGTCCTGCAATAATTATTGTGTATTAACTATTTAATATCACTTTTTTGTACTTCAGTAGTTTTCATTGCGCTTAAAACTCATAAATAACACTGCATTGAACTTCAATGTTTAATTTTTCCTAAAAGGGAAAAATCTCCTTATCTCTCCCACTTTATTTCCCCGTCCTTTTCCAGTTGAATATCATTCATAAGTCACTGTGGACTAGTATTTCCTAGCATGTAAGCTTAGCGGCAGACCATTTTTTAAATATTGATATGGAAAGTAGCTTTAAATATTTCAAATTATGTAACACAAGGTAAATATAATTATATTAACGATACTTGTGCTGTACATGTACAATAAATTTGGTTAAAAAGAAGTAAGTTTGTCAGGTAGTCGGAGGTGATAGGGTCTATTTGTTTTAAGACAGAGTTGACGTATTAATACATAAAGTACCTTTGCTGTTTTAATTAATGATTGTAGAATTAAAATATAAAAGTTGTTAGTGGAATTAAAAAAAACATATATACCTTGTGATAGTGTTTTTTTAATACTGCAGGAAAACTACATAACAAAATGCTGTACTGTATCTCTAAATCATTATTAAATTAAAATTCGTAAAATATAACTCTGGTATCTACAGTAAGCAAATAATTAATTATTGTTTATACATCTCAAAATTCAGACAAACAGTGAGCAATATGCAGGGGCGGCCAACCTTTTCAGCACTATAGCCAAAAAGTTCAAATCATGTCACTGACCACAATAAATAACTTTCACATTAAGGGCGTGGTCTGCCGCAATTTTCACCACCATTTTTTTATTTTTTATTTGTACCAGATATTTTTTTTCTTATTTTAGACACAAAGTGTGACTAAATTTGGCTCTTATAAATTTTTTTATCTCTCATAGTTTTCGCGTAATGGTTTGTTAAAGTCATATTTTGCATGTTTCCGTTTTAACGACTACACTAAAACCAACTGATATACAAAACTCAAAAAAATCACAGTTGATAAAGGCATTGCAGGCTACAATGACATGCTCATAAAATTAAAAAATAAAAATTATTTGAATTAAAAAAAAAATACTGAAACTGAAAATAAAAATTTAAAAAGCTCAATAATTTTTTTTAAAATACAAATAATTTTTATTCTTTAATTTTATGAGCATGTCTTTGTAGCCTGTAATGTCTTTATCCACTGTGATTTTTTTGAGTGTGGTGTATCAGTTGGTTTTAGTGTGGTCGTTAAAACTGAAACATGCAAAATATGACTTTAACGAGCCACTACGCAAAAACTATGAGAGATAAAGAATTTCATTAGAGCAAAATTTAGTTACATTTTGTGTCTTAAACAAGAAAAAAAATATCTGATACAAATACAAAATGAAATAATGATGATGAAAATTGTTGTAAACCGCGCCCTTAACTACTTTTCACGAGCTCAATGTTTACGTAATTTATTATAGTATTATAATGGTGATTTATTTTATAAAACATTTATTTGCAGTGTACTTTCAGTTCATTATCCTCTTGAAATTCGAGCACAGCCTCCACTGTATTTAGATATGGAGCATTGCCAAGTATGAAATAATTAATTAAATATTTTTATTGTCTGTGTAAATAACTTCAAAGTGTAGTTAGTGCAAATGTTTCAGCTTTTAGCTGGCCATTCAAAATGTGACGGGCCACTGTTTAGTCTGCGGAAATAGGGTTGGCCAATCTTGATTTCTGCAATTAAAAGTCAGCCAAATGAAGTGTTTGGCTTAGCAGTTAGATTATGTGGTCATAAGTCTATCCCAGGAATGAGTGAAGTATTTTGACAACTTTGCTGATAGTGTATAGCTTTTGTTGTTTACTTAGCATTAACAGTTGGTTTCCTGGGTTTCAATACTTCCAACATTGATTCACCTTCATACACTCATTCAGTAAGAACATTGTTTGATAACAGTTAAATATGGTGTTTAGTTACTGAGATGACAATTACCAGGCTGTCAAAAGCTTAAACTTGGCCTAAATGAAAATGTTATTTTTTCATGAAAAAAAAAATGTATTGTTGAGAGCAGCGACTATCTTGCTGAGCGGTATAAGAAGATACAGTGGCAGCAGAACTAAGGGACCTCCGCGTGCACTGTACGTCTTGTGTTATCAGCTATCGTGTGAGCAGCGTAAGGTGATATAGTAGCGGTAAGATCAAAGGGTTCAATATGCATTGTACTGCTCATGTTACCTCTTTGCGAAGTGCAGCTGCAGCGGCTGCTACCTGCATGCCTGTCTCGGGATTCACGAAGGGCTCGAATGACAGCAGATATCGTGGTCTAGAGTATTCCTGTGTGCACTCTCTTCTGTGGGATAGTTCTTGACCGAGATGCGATATCCTTCTAGGAGCTTTGAGTTAATGACTTGCAGTGAGAATTCTAGACTTTAGATTAAGGGAAATAAAAGAGAGCTGTGGCAGAGACAAGATAGTTTTGGCCGGCAGGCATCTGGTGCGAGTTGTGGAGATAGTGGCGGGTTGCGAGAAGAATTCTAGAGTGTTCAACGAGATAGTCTGCAGCAACGAGTAGTGCGACAAGGGAGTTTTGGGACCTCAAGTGAACATCTGTGTGTTCTTAGTTAGGACATTGGGTTCACCATTTGTGAATGGTGAGAGAGACATTTTGTGTACAGAGAACTTGTATAGAGGACTGCGGTTTTATTATTTAGATTTTGTAACCTTTAAGTAAATAGTATTTATTTGTGTTGTTCGATGTTTTATTTAATAATAATTAATTACATAGTGATGTACAGAAATTATTTTGGTGTAGATATTTGTAAATAAATTAGGTTTGCTTTATTTCTTTTCTTTTATCATAGACCTCCATTCCTCAGCGTACCTAGACCCAACTTGTAACAGAATTAAACCTATATTTTTGGAGAAATAAGACAAGGAAGTTTTGGAAAATATTGTAGAAAATAAATGCAGGTATAAGAATGACCTAACTAACAGCTTAAAATTCCAACAGTTGAAACAGAGCGACTGTTAGTTGATGTATGTTGGGACAGTGATCAGCATACAGTCAAGCCACAGGTCTAGCTTAGTGATGCACCCATGGCCGTTGTTATGTCCCAGTTCTCATCCAAGGTCTGCAAGTCTAATACTCTATAGCCTCAGCTCGGCTCTTAGCTAGTCACTGCCTTGGAATGTATGTTGTAGCATTGCAACATCACCTCACTCTTCTCAAGTGGATTTATTACTAGGCCTACAAGTTTTCCACAATCACTTTTAGAACTTTCAGTAGTTTTCTTCGAAAACTAAAGACTGGGTACAATATTTTATTAAAGAGTAGTTTTGACCACATAATCACTGTCTAAAGTCATTATTTGTAAATGTACTGACATCCTGTACACTTAATGCACGAATTCTTAGCTGTTGTTCAGGTATTTTTTCTGTTTGAAATTTTCTAATTCTGAACATTGTTTTCTTGTAGTCTCTTCAGGGCAGTATTTACGTGCGGGTTATGTAGGGTGCAATGTACTGCCCCGCACAATAATAATAAAATACTGGGCTAATTTTTTAAATTGCAGTATGATGTGAGGTTTCTTATCATATAAGACTTAGAAGTGGAATTGTTTTTTGTGTGTGCTGATTCGGCTCAACTATTCAGTGGACAGCTCACAACTGATATGAGTTGAGTCATCATTCAGGTATTTAGATCGCTTGGCATGGCATTGAAACTGGGGCGGAGTGATGTTGCGGAACAAGATAAGAAAAGGCTCTGCAAGTTGAGCTCTATGTAACACGATCCCTGGTAGAGTCACAATTGCTGTCTTCATGTTGACTTGTGTGCATGAATAATTTGTTTATATTTCTTTCAACCTTACTCTGTTGTATATTGTGTGTTTTGGTTATCGTATTCTTTTGTTTCTTTTATCAAAATATGTAAAGCTACATTTTCATGTTATTATTATTATTTATATATTTTCATTAAAAAAAGTACAGCTGTCACTGTGGTGATTCTTTTTATTTTTCTGTGTAGTTTTGTATTATGAATCACCACAAAATACAAACTAATTACCACAGAAATAAAGTGGTATTTAAAATTAGGAATGGCATATGAAACATAAGAATAATTAATTTATTGCTAAGTCATATCATATGACCGATTATATTATGTGTAAGCCAAAGTCATCTACTGCTTCAAGCCACATTGATGACAGTATTCATTGATGTACTTTCACCTGCTAACCAAGTCAGCATCAGAACTTTGAAAATCACAATGTCTTAAGTTCAGTAAAACTAAATATAAAAACATGTTGAGCGCCTAGTCTGAAATTACTTCTCTTTATTGACGACATACACTGTATACACTCACGAAGTGATAATCGCAGCAGCTTAAAACTTAGTAGAAATATAACAATGACTTAAATGTTCTGTTGGGATATTTACTTATTTAGTTCAAACCTTTTTACCACAAGTTTCAAAATTAAGTTGAATATTTTAAAAGTTATTAGTAAGGAGAGATGATTTCCCTATTGTTTAAGTCTTAAACTGTAGTGGAGAAAAGTTATTTTCAAAATTAAAGTTGGTTAAATATAGCATTAGAACCTCCATGTTAGAAGATGGTCTCACCATTTTGATTTTGCTCAGCAAAGTGATATTTTGAGACAGCTAAATGTTGAAGATAAGTACAGTAGCTTCATTAGCATTAAGTGTAGATGCAAACCTATTAGCCACTAAGCCATTTTCAAGAAAAGTTATATTTAATAGCCTAACTATAGTTTAGTAGTAAAGTAGGTTGTTCATAAATTTACTTTCCTACACATTTGTCTTTTGGAAACATATTCTACTTGCATCTCAATTTTGTGTTCATTTTAACACATTTTGTTAACTTGCTTTGTTGTGTGTTGTTCGGAACATATTGCATTGTTTCAGGATAGTACCTGCTGAAACAGTGTGTTTATATAGTCGTTTGTAACTTGCTTTCTTGTCAGTGTCTGTTCAATACAAATTTTGCAATCAATTTTAAACTAACTTCCCAATGAGCTTGAAACTTTAAACATATTACAGAACTGGATGATGATGCAACATAACAAGGTATAAAAATGGGACAAAATAATTATTTGATTAAAAATTTTTTTTTTATTTATAAATGAATATAACGCAAACTAACTTTTAGATGAACCAGAAACTACAAACCTTAAACATATTTCAGAAGTGATTGAAAAATTTATACATACAGTACTAAAATTCAGAAAATAATAAATAAACAATTTTTTGGATATTGACCTACCACGTTTTCAAAATTGACTAAAGAGTACAAAATAATTTTTCAGATAAAATGCTTGTAAGATTTACAACAAAAAACATTTGGCACATGCAATAAATAATAGTAAGGAGTTGACACGCACGGTCGTCACAGGGTTTGTCGGAGCGGTGATTCTGAGAGTTAGGATGGGCGCCAGCTGGCCAATTCCGATTATTCTCGGACCAGCACGAGACTCTTGAAACGTCAGGGTCGGGGTCGACCGCCAGGCTGTACCCTGTGTGCCGCAGTCTGGAGAGAATGATTGTTGGAACCTATTATGGGCTAGTCCATGCCACAACACCTATTAAAAGTACTTGAAACTGGGCTGTCGGCCACCCGGTACAGCATATATACAGCTTCTGTATAGCACAGGATATGAATGAATTCTCCAGATGGAGGGAGTGGAATGGGCCGCTACCATCAAAATGGAGCGAGCATCGGGACGGAGAGAGTGGGCTGCTACCACCGAAATGGAGCGAGCACCGAGGAGTAAACAGTGGGCCGCTACCACCTGAATGGAGTGAGCACCAGAACAGGAGTGTGCCGCTACCTTGTTAAAGTAGCGAGCACCAAGATGAAACAGTAGGCCGCTACCTTCAAGGAGGAGCAGTCACCAGGAAGGCGAAAGATGGGAGTTGAAGGAATTAAACTCAAGCATAGAGTTTCAACTGTTTATTCCCGACAGGGAGAAGTGGGGTAGAATTCATGGTTTGATTGACAAATCTCAAACATTATACTATCCAGTTTATGTGTTTCATTAAAGAGCAGTTTCCTTTAAACAATGGCACATTTCTCATTGAATCATTAAAAGCACTAAAACTGTATTAAATTATTTAAAGTATATGCAGAAAATATGATGCTATGAATTACAAACACATGTTAGGAAAAATAATAATGAGAAAAATGTTTATTTATATTCATACAGTCTGCCACCTATCAGTGGGGAATTTAGGATCACTTTATCTTTGCTAGGCTGTGCTCCATAGATGAATATAAGAGTGTCGTTCTTTGCAACTTGTGTGGTTGCACTGAACTGTAGTAACGAACAGAAGTTATGCATGCAATCACAAAATGGACATGTAAAATAAAGAATGCACTGTGAGATTAAATATTAAAGGTGATTAGGAATAAAGTGAACACTCAAAAAAGCCCTGATTAATTTCTATTTCCTGCCAGTTTATATCTTTCCGCCGATGTAAACACAAATAATGCCACGTGCATTTATTTACATAGGGTCGTACAATGTTTACAACTACATTAAACTGCTTCGATAAATTTTAGCTACAATATCTACTCATTAAATGCACGGGGGCTGAATGTAAGACATAAAAAAGTAATCTTAGTTATAAATACCTGCGAGTTAATGTCTGGTTTCTCCATTGACTAATCTAAACAACACGCGCTATTGCCGTTACGCATCTCGTAAATGAGGGCATATTTTATTTGAATTTGTAACGCAAAACCGCCACTACAACAGACATGATACATGCTATTCAATAATTCAAGTTTCGTTCAGTTCTACTGCCACGAACAACGACGACGCACTTCAGAAACAATAAATAACGTATTTTCTTAACATGTGAAATAAAAAGTATGTTGTTTTTAGGCTGGCAAACGTAAAACATCATTTACAGATTACCGATGGTTTCACATCATTGCGGCAATGATACTCAAAGTAATTTCCAATACTTTTGAACGTGTATATACTCAAAACGAGCAAACGCACGCAAATGATGCAACCAAATATGCAACTTGGTGGCGAGAACCTAACTCTGATGCCACCTGTTGGTGGAGTTTTGAACTGTCTGAAGCACGGAGCAAGCGATAACGGCCACGGCGAGTCGAGGTCGACGATAGCGTCACATAATTCTCGCCCCAATCGAGAATTATTATAATGTATGTATGAATGTCAATAAGATCATAGTAAATATTTTGAAGTGTATTAAATACAGACAGGTCGAGTTCGTCATATGTTCTTTCACTAATGTTGTATTCAAATAGGAAAATACATGGAACTACGTACAATAAATCGCTACCAACCATACAAGCAGTAAAGTAACTCTTGTTAGTGGTGATGTATATGCAGTAACGGCTAGTGATTTTTTTCAAAGGTTAAATCTT
>PNEQ01130228.1:7873-65677 GCA_003012365.1 Medauroidea extradentata | reverse complement strand
TTATTGACTCTGCTAAAGTTACAATACCATGGAATTTGTAGTAATACACGCAGTCAGGCGGCAACGTAATTAACTCTGGTCACCTTCATCCTTCACACCTTATTCTATTGTAAATTAATTTACCCTGCTTTCTATCGTAGTTTGTTTCCTGGCAGGTTCATGGAAGCTCTTACTAATAGGAACTGTTGACTACTGTATGCAATTTAAACAATATAAAGTTCCTGAAAGTAAACTTCCATGTGCTACTTTGTTTCTTAGAAATATTATAATTTTGTAGACTGGGCAAGGACTGACATTTCTCGTTATAGTATTGCGAGCCCAATAAGCTCATGTCTGGTGTATGAGTGAGAGAGGTGAAGTTACGTATAATACTCTCCGCACTTTATATGTTACAAAGGCCATAGTGTTGTTGACGCACGAGCCAGCCTAGGCCTTATCGCCTGCTGCTGACGTACCTCAAACGCTGCATCTAACGCCTTTTGTACAAGACTCTTAAGGGCGTTGGACCGGTAAAATTTAATTTTTTTATATATTTGTGTAAAACATTGTTCATCTTTTGCACATCAGATAACACGTCATTTCCCCAAATAAAGAATTAGGCCCCATAGTTAGGGCCACGATTTTGTCGCAAAAAGATTTATGCCCCACTTTGTTTCAGTGACTCACGTGCACATTGGCAGCTTTGCTTCATGGTTATTGGCAGCGTGTCTTTGTTCAGACACGTTTCTCATTTGACTGCACCAATCAGAATAAGATTATTGTGACACCTTACGTCTGTGATTAGCCAAGGCAAGTGAGAGTTTAATTATCCAACTACGCGGACGATGTAACAGACCTGTAGACGTGCACATGACGCATCGAAACTAAATGTTGCAAAAATCTTTTCACCATAAAATCGTGGCTCTACCCATATTTATTGCATAAATCTCTCATCAAAGTCACAAAATTGCCATTGCCGTGTAGCAAAAAAAAAAAAGTAATTAATTGAAAATTACAGGATCTGCAAGTCGGTGTATCAATGCATTTTATGACATGTTTGACAAAAGTTAGTTTTGAAATTTTCTATAGTAGCCAAAAGGCAACGTTATACAAAAATGTACACAATTTCTTAAATTTTAAAAAAATACGATAATGTATCGCTTTGTGTTTACAAAAGTGTCTTGAAGTAGCTCACATCATTAAATCAATATGAATAATTTTCTTTCTGCCAGTTAATTGGGAAGGGGGGGGGGGGAATGTCATGTAATCGGATGTGTTAAAGTTGAACAGTGTTTGGCACAAATACAAAATTTTGAATTTTTACGGGCCAGAGTGTACTGTACATAATATCGCTTGCCCTGAAACATGACCACGCGAGTCCACTGCTTGCTGAATGAGGACTGTGGCTGAATGACGGGCGATGTCTCGTGGCATTGTGAGACGGTACTTCCTGCTACAGGACACCGCCAGCCACTGTGTCAGCGGTCAATCCTTGCTGACCCTGCGTCTACTGCCTTCTATCTCCCTCCTTCCCCTCCTCCAACCGTCTCTCAACACGTCCTTATACTTGTCCTCAGCGCCAGTACACTACACGCCTTCATTATACTACACTTTATTATTCCATACCATGATTCGTATTACTCTTGTTCATTTCAACAGCTACCAACAATAACTATTCATATTATGTAATGTGGATCACAATGCAAAACAAAATTGGCAATAAAATTGCTGAAATCGGCTCTCAGATTTATTTTACAACTTAAAAAGTATCAGCTTACGTAGCATAAAACACCCACAACACGGTGTTTAAGTGGTATAAAATTATCGTTTTGTATTTTCGAGAAATAGTGTTAGTTGTGTAGACGGAACCTCTTAGTAAACTTTTCTATTACGAAACAATTTTAGCTCGCTTAATTTTCTCATTATGGTGCGTCAAACTCTATATTTGTGTGTTATGATGTATTGACTTACTCAAATGAATTAATTCACAGTGAAATAACGTGCCATTGGCTACGTAACTTAACATTCATTAACTCACAACGTATCGTATAGAACAGTAAAAAAAATCGCTAAAGTACAGAAAATAAAGTTCAAATTCATCAATTTTGTAAAACACAAATGTTGTTCACAGTAAATATTTTCTAATATTTGGCTACGTAGTCCGGGGCACATTTTTAAATTGGCAATTATTTTAAGTAAGTGTACTAGTTTTCACTATTTGAATAAATATAAAAAAAGTTATCTTAAACGCACTTGGACACCTTCAAAAAGTAGTGTCTGCCCTTGGAACTGTCAAATGTTACTAGAGTTATTATAAACAGAGTTTAGCCTACATGTTAGAAAGCTCATTGTTGTTACTTCAGTAAAGGACAATTTCCAACTTTAGTTGCTCTGATATAAGTAAGGAGTATATTTCATGCTGGTTATTTAACTTCGGGTACTAAACGGAACAATGCCAGAGCACGAAGAGGTCTCCATAAACGTAACTAAATTTATCCTTAGCAATCCCGTCCAAAATATTCGATTATCTTCTTAACTCGTTGTAAAATTAACCTTTCTTCTACGTACAAGGTCACAAGGTGAGTTTACAAACGTTAGCGTTATTACTTCTAAATATAAGTGTTTTCTATGAGAGTTAATTGGAAAAAACCGCGGTATATTAAGGTGTTAAAAATACATATACATATATGTATATAATACAAGCACGCACATACAATGAAAAATGAGCCAGGACGGAGCGTGGTGACAGTTTATAAAAATGTAAGTAGCATTGAGTGAATTTTCAATTTACCCGTTAAGTGCGTTAAATGAATACAGTGAAAGTTATGACACCCTGACAATTGACAATGATAGCATATTGGTTTAATAATTTCAATATGATTCTGTTTATGGTAAAAATGGTTAGCTGTTTAGGTATTGTTCAGAATTTCGTTGTTCCACATCAATTGGTTTTTATTAAATTACATTATAAACTAACTACTAAAGTTATTTTTCACTTGTGCTTTTAAATACGTGTTTCTTATTGCATTGTTCTAATAACACATGTTCCCGTATCCGAAATTTTTAAGCCCCGAACTAATTTTCCTTTTCCCCCTCCCCCCCCTATGTATCCAACATTCTATTACACCAATAAACATTTTCAAATCCATAGCTTTAAACCTGAGATTCAATCCCGGAGACTCATATCTCGAAATTAATTATTGCCTCACAGACCTCGCTTCCTAAATATATACCACACCCAGATCTGTGTCTGTTGACGTCACGCGTCGCGCGAACTTGTCCGTCGCCATAATAGTTTGCGTTAGCCGTGAAGAGCTTTTATTTTGGTGACGTGTTTATAGACCAATAAGAAGCTCAAATTTTTCTGTTGAAAATCCTGTATGCGGTGCTCTTACGTTTCACAGTTCGCTTGAAATAGATCAACATAAAAAACTAAATGTATTGGTTGAAACTTAATCCGCGTAGGATGAAATAGTTACATTTCTTCATATTGCCTAAACAAATTTCACCACCTTCAAATTCTTGACGGAAGCGGAAACGGGAGATCCCTGAGAAAACCCGCCGACCAGCGGCGTCGTCCGGCACGATTCCCACATGCGAAAATCCGGGGACCGACCCCGCCAGGAATCGAACCCGGATAGCCTTGGTGGAAGGCGAGAGGTCTGACTTCGCGGCCACCGCGGTCCCTTAAATCTTTCAGAAAATGTTTTGTACGCTCGTGATAACGACTGTGTGATACACATTAAAAATAACTTGTCCAACATCAATATTTATGAAACGATAGTAATCGTATATGGGTACTATAATTTGTTCATCAAGAAGTGCTATTGTATCACTGAATCTTATTTACTTAACTTTCATTTTGTCAATGCTAAAAAACCGCGAATTTCGGGACGTGTCATCTACATTGGAAGACTTCATTTTGGATCACCGAGAATCCAGCTGTTGTAAGCACTGACCGGAAATAATTTTCCTTTGCCATCTTTATCTGACGAATCAGAAGGTTGCGGTGTGGAATCTGTCGAGTATGTGAATGTCGGGACACTGAAATAATCACTGGCATCCACAGAGGAACATTTTCGCTGACGAGCGGTTTCTACTGCTGCTCGCTTCTGCCAGGAAAGAAATGTTATTTGCTTGATGAAACTTTCTGAAGCGTGTGTCATCAATGTAAGTCTGTAGAGGGGTGTCTTCATCAATTGCAGCACTGTCGTGAAGAGAAGACAGACTCCCCAGAAATATTACTTCCTACTTTTAACATTTGGTAAAAACTGCCGAAACTGATATTTAGTAACCGGAAAATATCGCAAAAGTATTTTCACATCAGCTTGTACATGTATTTATGCAGCACTACTTCATATATATTGGCAGCGTGTATTTGTACACGGACATTACCCATTTGACGCCGAGTAGAACTGTGGAGGAACACGACTCCAAAAGGCCTACAGGAAATAGCAAAAGAGGAACTTCATGCAGGCTTCGAACTCCCCTACAGCTTGGAAAGTCCTGTATCACGTAAAAGCGGATGTATCCCAGTGTACAGAAAAATTGGAAAAAGTGGGGTTGCAACAGTACTGATGAATAGTTTGTGCCAACATACCCTTGGAAACGCTATAGTTAATTACAACACATATAATATTAGGTAAGGTACGTCTGACACAACGTAGATGTCTGCAAACCAATAATAGGCATCAAATATTACAACAGCGGGATTCTTATTGGATCAGTCAAATAGGGCAACAGCTCCACGTACAAGCGAAAGCCAGTCATCTTCTGGTGAACTGGATATGCGTTTAAACCCAGCAAACAGTCAAGTTTTCCCGCGATAAATCATCCTCTCTACTGATGAACGTTATGAATGTGGCGAACTACAAGATCCATCTCACGTGTTAATCTGCAGAAAGTTGGCTGAATCATGCACCTTAAGAGAGCGAGATCGTCGCCATCTTGAAGTTTTATATTTTGTGTCATAACTATTAGTTTGGGTGAATTTACGGATCATTAACCGAATTGCTGAGCAAGATATATATTGATAGAATTTGAGACATAATAAATCGTTGATTACCGTTACTGCAACTAGAGATCGAATTGCAGTTAGAAAATTCTCATTTCTTTCTTAACTACAATTAGATCTGTAACAGCAGTAACAGCAAACAAAAATTTATGTTGTCTAAAATTCTATCAATACGTATTCTGTTTGCAGTTAGGTTAAAGTTCCGTAAATTTACCCAAAAGAAAAGTTATAACACAAATTACACAACTCAAATATTGCGACTTTCTCTCCCTCTTAAACGGCATTACTGTATAGCCGCGATTTTATGGCGAAAAGATTTTTGCAACATTTGGTTTCGATGCGTCATGTGCACACCTGCAGCTCTGCTACATCCTCTGTGGTTGGATGATTTTACTCTCACTGGCCTTGGCCAATTATAGACGTACGGACTCACAATAATCTTAATCTGATTGGTGCAGTCAAATGAGAAACATGTCTGAACAAAGACACGCTGCCAATAACCTTGAAACAGAACTGCCGATGTGCACGAGAGACACTGAAACAAAGTGGGGCAAAAATCTTTTCGCGACAAAATCGTGGCCCTAGGCATTAGTTACAGCAGATAACAAATCTATTCAGACTACTGCTTTTTGGACAAAATTTAGAATTTGAACACTCGGGAACCTCGGAGGACACAATTCTCGTTGCCATGGGCGTCACGAAGGGAAGGCAAGGGGGGAGGGCAGTTGCCCCTTCTGGAACTTGGAGACCCCTACAAAAAAAGGTCACTAATTGTGTCAGGCACTGTAATTTGCGTCAAATGCTGCAAAACAATGGTCTGTGTCGTCAGACGCTGCAAAAAGTATAAGTTTTTGCTTATAATAGATTAGTTTTATGATAGCTAAACTTAAATTTCTAAATCTTTGCCCTCCTTTGAAATAATTCCTGGTGACGCCCATGCTCGTTGCCACATTAAATGTTGTGTAGTATTATTTACTATGTTGACTCTTTTATGTTAGCTTAGTTTGTTTTTATATTGTAGTTACAATTTTTCTTAATACCTGATTGTTAGAGACCTGAAAAATTCGCGTTTTCTTTTAGGAGCAAGCTAGAATTCCAGCAACTATAGGTCTGTATCAAGTTCACAATTGGTCGTTGACTTACTCGACACTTCCTGGAAGTAGCTGAGCCAATAATACATCTGTAGCTGAATACAGGCCTATTTCACAGTGTCAGCGAGCAGATAATAAACTACTGCTGTCTGCACGATTACACAAATATTCTTGGAGGCTAACCTACAATTCGGTGAACACGCGAATATTTCCGGCCTCTACTGATTGTTCCTATTATAAAGTGTGTTAGACAAGAATAAATATAAATGTGTCTGTGCCAATCAGAACAAGATTTCTGAGACTCAACACAACTGTGAGTTGCCGGCAGAACTCCAAAGCGCTGAGCTAAAAGCATCCAATCATCTATCACGAAGCAGAACTGCATAAGTTAATGTAATATAAAATTTTTTTTTTCCGTAAAAATGTCTGTTCTCTACTGATATTAAGTTAGGTAGTCTTGTAGGCACGAAAAGCGTTGTAACAGGGCGATGGTGTTGTTATGCATATGAAAATATTACATACTGTTTTGTACAAAACCTGATATCTAATCAAGTTAATATGTCTGCTCGAATGTGGTAATTTATGAAGTATTATTATGTTCATGTTTGTTTCTTCGTTTGTAGCAAACTGAACTTTAAAATTCTCAGATAATACGGCATGCAGTAGACAAAATGTTTTTACGTTTATATAGCTTTTATTTAACTTTATTTTAACTGGGCACTATAACACTACAAAAATAACAAATTAATTTTTGCAACACTTTTCTACAGACGATATAAAATTTTGCTTTGTTTTAAACTGCAATTACCGAAGATTTTACGTCTAATACAATCACGTATGTAGGCCTATACTTAGAGGCACGAGTATTTCACGTATTAATCTGGTAGCAGTCTAGACTTCTCAGTCCTATACACACACTGGCCAAAGTCGAATATCCATTGGCTCCTACCCATACAAGTGGGTAGCCCCAGGAATTATTTTATTATTTACTACTGGCTTGCAATTTCCAAAGGTGAGTCAAAACAGCTGTATCACTAAAGCATTGGTACGGACCTTTCATATAAAACTGATTGATTTCTCCCGATGTACGGAGTGTTTCTTAAATTACAGAAATACAATTTCATTTACACTCACCCACACATACATTAAAATTACTGTTTAATATTGTTACATAAAATTGTTTGTGAATAAGAAAGAAAAGTTTACATACGCTATATGATAATTAGTGTTATCGTCCCTGACATATAGTTTCGAAAATTGTGCATGTATAGTCCATTCACTTACAATAACCAACAACTATACTTTATTGGGACCAAAAATATAAAATTTTGAGAGCGGTGATACGTTTACACAGGTTGTTAGTTTCAGGGAAGTTTTCACGTTAAAAATAGTAAATATAATTACAAAATGCCTGAGGGAAAAATTTAAGCAGTGCTCACTCTGTCATGAACAGTCTATATATAAGTGATAGACGTATAAAATTAAATGTCATGTGTTTTAAAAGGAGTCATGCATAATTAGCTTATTAAATGTGGTAGGATTTAAAATATGTTCACCTAACCGCGAGACTTCAATATAATATTGTTTTACAGTAGAGAGGAGTCGCTTTTGTTACATAGGCTTGCGTGTCAGTGTAACACCTCTATAGGTCGTTTGAGATAAAGTGAGCACTAAAAAATTAACCTCTGAGAAAAATCACTAGCCGTTACTGCATATAATTCTACATTAACTATAGTTTCATTACTACTTGTATGGTTGGCAGCGAAGTTACGCAATATAGTCCCGCGTATTTCCCTATGTAAATACAACACCACTGTAACAAAGTCAACCAAAATTTACATAATTTAATTTAATATAATTTATTAACTTTTTTTATCAAACTATGTAGGTTCCTACTGACTGCACAATTTATCTTACACTCGCAAACATCAAGTGATGTGTCCAGAGAGGTTAGACATTTCCCGTCCTTTGCCGCGACGCGCGGAAAGATACGAATAATCTGAAAATAGAACTTAAGCAGGGCTTTTTTGAGTGCTCGCGTTATTCCGAACCGCCTACACCCCCTCCTACAAATCGTTACATAGAGATACTCATTCTTTCTCCCTTATCGCCACTGATGTACCGTAGTTCACATCTGACGGCGTGTGTAGCACACGATCACAGAATATTTATGAATACAGAAGTGAAACAGCAGGTAGGACAGCGAACTCAGTCACACACGCCAGCAAAATGGCTTCCCTGGCCAGCAACATGGCGGAGACGCCTACCGCCAATCAGCGTAAGGTGGCTGCCCTGCTAGCCGACAGCCAGGCCAATAGGAAACCTGCTGTAGCATGCAGGAGCCAAACAGACATGGAGCTGGTGGCAATATCCTCGGGCAACCAATAAGCGGCGAAGTTCGCTCGTATCAAAGGAGCCGCCACGTTATTTCACGTCTGTATTACTATCTAGTCTGTGGCACGATATTCCGTTACCCACTTGCCTTGACATACACAAAACATGTGTAGAACTGGAGCATCTTTCCCTGGGTTTGCATAGCTTCTTTCTTGTACCTGTTCCAACCTGTCCGGCTCCACATTCATCTGATTCTTCCGGTACATATCTGCTACAGAAACAACCCTTGAGAAACATTACTTTCCTGAGTAGGAACTATGAAGTCGTTAGTCGCTAGTCTGTGAATGTTATATACGCGCCAATAGAGTTGTTTCTGTCTATATAACTGTTTGTGTTAAAAGCTAAACAAATAACTAATATATCAGTAAATGGCAATAATAAGATACTATATTACATGGGTAGACTTTTCTAAGATATTGTTATTAATGTTTTTGTTTGCACTGTTTACGTTAAGTATAAATCAAAATTTCAATTGTTAAGGCGCCCGCCTGCCTGCCTTGTAACCAGCGTTGCAGCGTGCTAGCAGAACGCTTTTATCTAAGAAACTACTAAACGTATTTCTAATGTGTGCGTTTACGAAAAGAACAAACACTTCAAACGACCTCGGAATAGTAGTTTCAAAACATCACGTTAATTAGAAAGACCATTCCAGAGCACCTCAAAATGACTGAAAACGGCTTTTTAAATATATTATATTTAAACAACTACTGAAGGGATTCGTGTGAAACTACAATAGAGAGGTGTAGTGGATTTCACTTAAAATTTTCCACCAATGTAAATATGGGGTCACAACTGAAAGTGTCAGTCAGGCGAGTGAACTACGATACCACTGCACGCCGTTTCAGTGTCTTGCGCTAGAGGCGATACCGCGCCAGATGACCCGGTTAACATCGCCCTTGGTGTCGTGCCTCACTCACACTAACACACGGCCACCAGGCGGGCGCCTTAACAATGTGATGTACACTTGCATGACAGCAGGTTTTTTTTTTAATAGTTAGTGGACCTGGCTCACGAGAAGTGCTGTAACGACGTACGGAAAGTATTTTCCCTTGTACAACTATTACAAATGATTCCGATGCGCTTATCTACAAAAAGAAGACATACTTCAAAATGTGTCCCTGTGATTTTAAAAAATACCGTCCGCTAATTAAAAACATGATTTCCAAGCTCCTCAAAACTGCTTTTAAAAAATGACTTTTCCACGTTGCTATAGCTGAGAAAATATCAACCGTAATCGGAAAATTACACCATAGAAACCTGCATTGGACTTCACAACATACTTTCCACAAATAAATAAAGTAATGGGATCATCGCTTGAAGTCCTATTGAAAAACGTTTTCTACGAGAACATTGCGCGCTAGTTTAGCACTCCGCGCCAAGAGGCGATGATGAGTTTGGCGGACGAGTTATATTCAACTTATAGAAATCCCCGTTTCCGTGCCTCGAACGTAAAAAAAAATAGCGTCCACTAACTCATAAGGGGCCCGCCTCGTGGCACATGTGTTTGTGTGAGTGAGGTATGGTGCTAAGGGCGACGTCGTATGGGCCATACAACGGTGCGTCGCCTCTACGCTTAGGGCGTGCAGTCTTCACGAAAAAACAAATTTCCTATGGGACTTTAAGTGGTGACCCTATTGTTTTATTTACGAAATTACTTTACTAAAGTACAATGCATTACCCTTAAGTGGTTTCACATGTATTCTGCTAGTATATTTTCCGCCATAGCAGCCTGAAACCCCGTTTTGACCCATTTTGATGTGCCCTAACAGGGGATTTCTAATACGTGTGTTGTCTTGAAAGTACTTAAGGGCAGTCGTCTGAAGTGTGTGTTCTTTTCGTAGAGAAACGGCGTGAATACACGTGTATTAGTTTCGGTGTAAAACTTTTTCTTAAAACACGCTGCAGTGTTATTTTATGGCAACGAGGCGGGCCCCTTAATGGTTACTCAGATGAATCAGTTGTATGGAACAGACATTGGCGAAGGTCATACTGATGATACAGGGTACTACCTTTCATTAAACGACCCATCTCCAAGTTTCCACAGCACGAAGTGTCAATGTGACACGCCAGAAAGACGTGCCGACTGGACAGGAAAAAAAATCTCTTCCGAACGGAAACGTAGACAGCTACAGAAGCTTACAATGTCGGGAAAAAAAATGCGGAGAATGAAATCTCGCGACATAAGACAGCGTTCATTAGTTGGCGCCCGTGCTTTTGTTCTCGGCGAGTATTACGCCAGCCATTGTTGGGAACTGGAAAGGGTGAGAGAGAGAGAGAGAGAGAGAGAGAGAGTGGAAAATAGGGAGAAAACAATGCTCCTGCCCCCCTCCCGGCCATTCTTTTCCACGTGCAGCAGTGTAACAATGGTGCGACGTCCGACGCGCTGTGCCTGCTGTGGATGTCCGGTGTTGGCAGCTAGGATGACTCTCACACCGTCCACAAGACTGCATATCCTCATGTGTCTATGCAGGAATGGCGCGACGTGCATGTCTTCTCTCAACATTTATCCATAACTACCAAATACAATGCTTACGGTTCCAAGTGAAGGATGAATAAACAGAAACATTAGTTTCGCAAAAAAAAAAAAAAAAAACTTTCTTCGAACACGATGCAACGTATTTCAGTAATATTGTCGTCTACCCAGAACACATAGCAGTATATAGGCTGTTCGGGATTAAGTGGTCACTCAAAAAAGCCGTGCCGAAGTTCTACTTTCAGCAATTTGTATCTTTCCGCACGTTACGGCTAACGACGGGACATTCTAACCTTTCTGAACACGTCACTTTATGTCTGCGCGTGTAAGATAAATTGTGCTGTCAGTATGAATCGATACAGTTTGACGACAAAAAAGTTTATTAATCATATAAAATACAATTATATCCATTTCAGTTTACTTTGTTTCTGTATTGTCGTATTTAAATAGACAAATACAGGGAAATATATTGCGTAATTTAGCAGCCAACCATACATGCAGTAAGACAACTATAGTTAACGTTGTACCGGCTAGTGACAATTTTCATATGTTAAATATTTAGAGTTCACTTTATCCCGAACGATTTATACAGAGATTGAACCGCGAGAAGATTATTCGAGAACCACTGAACGTGTGTCAATGAAATATATTCGGTAATAGTATTCTACGAACGTTCACATGTGTGTATCCATTTTTTCGCCGCCGAGAACGACGAACATGGGAGTTTTGGCAGTCCTTTTTATGAAAATCTAGGGACACAAGGGGCCGCGGTGGCCGAATGTTGCCGACCCCCCGTGGCTCAGTTGGTTGAGCGGCCGGCTTTGGTGCCGGGGGTTCTGGGTTCGATTCCCAGGTCTGGCTGGGTGTACAATTTGTGTTTGTCCATTTGGGTCTCAAAAATTGTCACTATACAAATTGTCTCACGATAAGTAGCTACTGGGGTCACTCGAATTAAGTTACTTAAAGGGGGGAATGTTTGGTGCAGTGTTGATGCGGTAGGTTCCGCTTCGCCGCTGCACCAAACATAAAAATAAAAAAAAATAATAAAAAAAGTCAGACCATTCGCTTCACACCAAGGCGATCCGGGTTCGATTCCCGGCGGGGCCGATCCCCGGATTTTCTCATGTGGGAATCGTGGCGGACGATGCCGTGGGTCGGCGGGTTTTCTCTTCACGGTTTCCCCCGCCCTTTTAGTCCGGTGCCGCTCCATACGTCATGTCACCCCTCACCAGCGCTGAAGACCTCGATGTAAGCGCTGACCAAAATCTCTCTCTCACTCTAGGAACACTATTTTGTAAACTGTGTAGACTTGTGTAATACATATTTAATAGAGTGTCATGAAATGACAGGGCGACCACTGAATGTCTCATAGTTGCGAGTTGTCGGCGAGAAGACAGCAGGATAGTTCAGTGTCTTGCTCGTATAGGTAAGTGCAAGGTGTGATGTGAGTGTTGTGTCTAACTTACGGCTTCTGCACGAACGCACAAGATACGTCTACTTCGTCCACCCAGACGACCACCTCACGTGCAAGTGACGATAGTGGTGAGTAGTGCTGGTAACGGCGCAGTAAACTCGACCTAAGATACTCGCGAAAGGCGGCTAGCGAGCCTGGGAATAGCCGGGGAATGCGGGCCTGCAGCCCTGGAATACTTCCATTATTTTAATACGTGACACGCCGCATCACGTCACGCAATCATTTTCTCAAGGGAAAGGATTATAAAGAGAGGAACAAAGCTGGGGGTGCGGGCAGGAAACACAACCCTCGGCCGACCTCCTTCAGGAAACACCCCCTTCCTGGCCGGGTCCTGGCCGCCCGGCAGCTGGCAGCCTGCTTCACATGCGCGCGCCCAACACCGCATACGTCGTCATGGGCTTTATAACGCTGCTCTAGATTGATGTTCGGGTGATGTGAGACGTTTCAATATCGAAACACATTTAAAATTGACGTTAAGGCCTTGTTACAGAGTTGTGCAGTGATTTCGAAAATATTTTTTTATTGCAACCTAATACTCATATCAAAATTTCGCTGCACAGTTTTGACACTTATATGTTATAATTTGAAGCTGAATTTTTTTGTAGAATTATACTGAACGGTTTTTTATATTTCATCACCCAAAGTACCACGTTTTTCGTCGTGAAAATAAGCAAAAATGAAGTAAATTATTATGTTTTGCTGGCGAATGGTACATTATTTAAAAAAAAACGCGTCCACAGTATTGTGCATCGTGTGATTGCACATTGACTCAAATGTTTTCAAAACTTTTGGTTAAAAAATATTTGAGTTATTGGCACCAGTCTGAAAAAAACTCGGGAACAAGCCCTTAATACATTGTTTCTAAACCCTCAATCATTGCTAAAACGGCCTTTTCAAACTGCTGTACTTAAAAATATAGTAACCGGTTGTATGTGAAACGCAGATATAGACTTGTATTGAACTTTGCTACAGACTTTCCACCAGTGGAAGTATATGTCACCGCTTAGTGTCCCGTAGTAAAAACTGTTCGGCGAATATATCACACGCAAGTGCAGCGCTTGACTCGTTGAGGCGATGCGGCAATTGCTGCGCGCTTCAAGAACACCCTTATGTCTCCGTTACTTCGGAGTCTCTAACGTGCATGTAAGCGGCGCTCTTAAGGGGCCTCTCTTCCCGCTCTTCAAGTGCGTTGTAGCAAGTTACGACTACTCTTTTTTGATGAAATTATTTAACGCGCATTACAATTGTATATCTACGAAAAGAACACACACTTCAAACTATGTCGCTGACGTTTTAAAAATTCGGCACGCTTATTAGAAACATCATTTTCAAGCCCCTCAAAATTGCCAAAAATGGATTTTTCAGGCTGCTGTATCTAGAAAAATAACAAGATTAAAACACACACCTATAGACAGAAGCTTTAGACTTTCAACACTGCTGCTCACAAATAAAATAATGTGGTCGCCGCTAAAATTATCATAGGAAAAATAATAATAGTAAAGCAATTCACGCCAGGCGAGTGGCTTGTGCGGAGTGGTGATAATATATTACAAACGTCGACCAACGGCACTCTTACTGCTCCTGCCTCACACACACAAACGCAGCCTATCTAGGGAGGTCCCTTGAGGGCTTGTTCCCGAGTTTTTTTCAGACTGGTGCCAATAACTCAAATATTTTTTAACCAAAAGTTTTGAAAAAATTTGAGTCAATGTGCAATCACACGATGCACAATACTTGAACGCGTTTTTTTAAAAATAATGTACCATTCGCCAGCAAAAAAAAAAAAATAATGATTTCCTTCATTTTTGCTTATTTTCACGACGAAAAACGTGGTATTTTGGGTAATGAAATTTAAAAAACCGTTCAGTATAATTCTACAAAAAAATACAGCTTCAAATTATAACATATAAGTATCAAAATTGTGCAGTGAAATTTTGATATGAGTATTAGGTAGCAATAAAAAAATATTTTCGAAATCACTGCAAAACTCCGTACAAGGCCTTAAATTAACATGGTGTCTTAACAACCAGATTCCGACCATGACTGAAGTGTTTTTTTTATACGTTGTCACGATGGGTACAAATTGAATAATTGCGTAGAAAAACCATGTTTACGAACACATTGCGACGCCCTTGAAAAGTGTAATAGGCGGCGGCGAAAAAATCATAATTTTATATTTATGTGAAATAGTGTTAGTTTTGTAGACAATACTTGAGAATGCAGTTTCCTCTTACGAAACAATTTTAGCTCTCATAGTTTTCTCATAACGGTGCGTCAAAGTCAAAATTTGCATGTCCTGCTGCTATGCAAATAGTGAAAACCAATTTACTTACGTACGTGGAATAATTCACAGTGAAATAACATACTATGGGCTATGTAACAAAACGTTTTGAAAAATTCCGCGAACTGTCCCTGTATTTAAAAAAAATTGCTGAATTTGCAACATTTTCGCTGTACTTTTGCGATTTTTTTTAATTCAAAATATTACGTTGTGGGTTTTTTTAATATTTTATTGTATAACCCATGAGATGTAAGTTCACGGTGAATCAGTTTGTTTAAGTAGGTCAGTTGGTTTTCACTATCTGAATGACAATGAAACAAGCAAATTTTGACTTTGACGTCTCGTTATAAAACAAATTTTAGAGCTAAAATTGTTTCGTAGGAGCAGAATGTACTCACAAGTATCGTCTTCAAAACTAACAACATTTCATAACAATATAAAATTATGATTTTATCGCACTTGAACTTAAGAAGGCGTGGTACATAATTCAACGCTAAAAACATTCATCTATAACTGAAGGTTTCTTGAAGCCAATGTGCGATAGTTAAACAATAGCAATACTAGAGGACAGTTTTAGCCAACGTTTTAAAATAATAGTTTCCAGTGTTACGAACTTCTGAGGCACAATCTCTGACGCCGGAACCTCGCGCATTTAACTGCGGCGCAAGAGATCACGCGTAACGGATTAGTAATTCTGGATAAATATTTACTCATAAAGTAGCACTTGCCGTTATCTAGGATTTTCATTGAGTACTTTATCCATATAGGGTTTGGAAAAAGCGTATAAATCAATTGGTGTTTTCTGCGTTTATTTATCTACGACTGAGGTGAACCGTGCCCTTAGTAGCGTCACTACGTAGCTATGACCTGAGCAAGCTGACGAGGACGTACATTTGGAGAGACAGCTGGTAGTGTTCTCATCTTAGAAGACACACTGAGGCTGGAAACCAAGGTAGACAGTGACCGGAGGGGAGTATCTGTGAGCGTAGAAGAGAAAAAGCGACAGAAGAAACGAAAATACGTTTCCAAGAAACGAAAATACGTTTCCCTTTTAGTGGATTTTCTCACAGAAAAATAAGTTACTAAAGTGTTTTAATACAGACGTGTATTCACACAAGATGCATCTAGGTTTCTACAGTTAAATCATTTATCTATAATGCAATACTTCGCTGAAATCCTGGTTTATTATAACCATATCGATATTCCAGTATCAAAACTTCGACTCTAGTAACAAAGATGCGACTCTCATCTTTGTTTCAATAAAGTTTTATAGTCGTAAGAATATTATTCTTTGAGAAATTAGCATAAAAAATCACCCCGAAATGAAGCTAATTTATCAACTAGGGACGATCCTTAAGACCCCTGTTTATCTACACTTAAAAGTGTTGCAGAGTGTTGCGATTGTTCTTTCAACAGCTTAATACATATTAAATTGTTTGTTTACGAAAATATCACACTCTCTAAACTATGCCTACATAAGTTTAAAATTCCAGCACGCTTATTACAAACTTGATTTTCAGACCCTTCGAAATGCCTAAAAACAGCTTTTTAGACCTTCGTATCTGAGGAAATAACAACATGGCTCGGAAAATAAGAAGAGAGAAACTTACGTTGTTTAAACCCTACTTGCCACAAATAAAAGAATAATTGTGAAATACTGCACGCCAGTTGAAGGGTTTGTGCGTAGATATGACATAAAACCGGTCAGTGGCAACCTTAGCGTTTCATCGATGCTGTGCCTTATATACACAACACAGCTATCAGAAAGCCGAGAGCAAGAAAGTGTTAAGGGTGAAATTGGCTCGTTATTCAAGTACGCACAGCATCTAACCTGCGTGCATGCTTCTCGCCGGTAACTTGCCTAAACGTGTTTTTAATCAGTGCCTTGTATTTTTATTTGACACGATCACGCAGTCAATGCTATTATACGCCTGTATCGTAATTTGGTTTGTATCATGTTACCACATTTTAGGATACAGCAGTCTTGAAAACGTTGTCAAGTGACGATGTTGCAAGGCTCGAAAATAGCATTTATAAACTGCGCATATACGCGTTTGAAAGTCCCACTCCGTCATCGCCAGGAGTGTGTTCCTAAAGAAGATTTTTCTACGAAACTATGCCTCGTTTCTAAGCCTTCAAAAACAGTTGAAAACAGCCTATATAAACAGACTACCGTACTTTAAAAACGTATTAACGAGATGTAAGTGAAGCTTAGGTACAGACGTGCTCTGAATTTTGCTACACACTTTCCACCAATAAAATGATACGGTCACCGCTTACGGGTGTTCAAGTGCGACAAAATCTTCATTTTATATCTTTATAAAATAGTGTTAGTTTTGTAGACGATACTTGTGAGTAGAGTTTCCTCTTACGAAATAACCTTAGCTTACATAGTTTTCTCATAACGGTGCGACGAAGTCAAAATTTGCTTGTTCTGCTGCCATGCAAATAGTGAAAAGTAACTTACCTACTTGAATAAAATAATTCGCTGTGATATTACATCCAATGAGCTGTGCAATAATGTATTTATAAAACCATAACGTAATATTTCGAATTTAAAAAAAAATTGCGAAAGTACGGGAAAAGATGTTGAAAATGCAGCAATTTTTTAAAATACAAAAATTTTTCTCTGGATTTTTAAAAAATGATTTATTACGTGGCATGTTAGTTTTCTGTGAATTATTTCATTTACATAAGTCAGTTGGTTTTCACTATTTGCATGGCAGGAGCACATGCAAATTTTAACTTGAACGCAAAGTTATGAGAAAACTATGCGAGTTAAAATTGTTTCGTAAGAGGAATCTGTACTCACAAGCATCGTCTACAAAACTAACACTATTTCATGCAAATATAAAATTATTATTTTATCGCACTTGAACATCCTTAAGGTCCCATAGTAAAAATGGAACAGCGTACGCTATTTCAGCTCTTGGCTCGTGGCGATGCGGCATTTGATGTACGCTTCAAGGTCGACCTTATCTACGTCACTTTCTGAGCCTCTATGTCGCATGAACACAGAAACACGGCTCAGTTACCTACATTTCCATAAATTATTACCGTCGGTTTTACTTCATAGGTAGAGCCACGATTTTATGGCGAAAATATTTTTGCAACATTTGGTTTCGATGCGTCATGTGCACACCTGCAGCTCTGCTACATCGTCTGTGGTTGGATGATTTTACTCTCACTGGCCTTGGCAAATTATAGACGTACAGACTCACAATAATCTTATTCTGATTGGTGCAGTCAAATGAGAAAAGTGTCTGAACATAGAGACGCTGCCAATTGCACGTGAGACACTGAAACAAAGTGGGCCAAAAATCTTTTCGCGACAAAATCGTGGCCCTATTCATGAGAGGGTATCCTTAGTCCACATACATTACCTTCCTCAGACGCCACACTGGTTTTATAGCACAACTGTTATAATGTCGTTTGAAGAACGTACCCGAGGACCAGGATATCACATCTCGGATGCAGACCTACTACTCGACGACCGTAGGCTTCTGCTTACACCGAAGTATATGAAATGTGGTCCTGCACAGTAAGAATGAGTGAGTGAGAGATTTCGGTCAGTGCTCAACATCGAGGTCTTTAGCGCTGGTGAGGGGTGACATGAGGTGAGTATGGAGCAGCGCCGGAATGATGTGGCATCGTCCGGCACGATTCCCACATGCGAATATTCGGAGACCGACCCCGCCGGGAATCGAACCCGGATCACCTTGGTGGGAGGCGAATGGTCTGACCCCAGCCCCTTACACTGTAAGAAAACTTCCTGAAGAGTAAAGGAAGTTTTCCACCTATACACAGCATGGCAACCGTACCTTACTTTACCTTGTAAATGACGCAACAGTTTAGTGTTTTTACTGTACAAGTATGGTAACATTAGAATGTATTCGACTGTTTCCAAAAATGTATAAGAACGATACTTTTAATGCACGGAAAAAATTTTCCCCATACCTACTTTCTAAACACTCCTATACATCGGTGTGATATTTACAAACAAATTTTTACAGTGTACAATAGGGAAGCGTCAGAATGAGAAGGACGAGGAAAACGGGAGATCCCCGAGAAACTCGTCAATTGGCGGCATTCTAGCACGATTCCCACGTACGAAATCCAGGGACGGGCTCCGCTGGGAATCGAGCCCGGGCCGCTTGGTGGGACGTGAGTGCACTAGCCACTGCGCAATCGTGGCTTTAAATCTGTAATTAATAGAGGTCGGAAAATTTCGCAGATTCAATGACATGCATGTTAGAATGCATTATCTTATGCATACTCAAGCCCCGACAATTTGTTCACTAGCTGTTACTCAGTGGAACAACATACAATTAACGAATAGACTGGGCTTGACTATGCAGAGGACAATGGAATCTAGCATGCGAGTCATTGAACTCGCGGAATTTTCCGGTCTCAAGTAAATAGCAGAATGTATTGTTACTACAATATTTTATTTTTTTATCATTATGATTGTTGTAGTAAGAATTGAAACATTGTCGAAGCTGTTCCCCGGATGAAACAATCTAAGGGACGAGTGCAGCGTTGTGGAAACTATGGTTTTACAGTTGAACGAAACACAGAGAACGCAACAGTTCTGCTGATATTACTATCTATCTACACTTCAAAATGTTACTGGCTTTAGCTAGTAGGCCTACTTTGGATCTGTCACCTTATTTGACTGAGCCAATAAGAATCCCGATAACGTTATACTTAGAGACATGCAAAATTCGCGTTATCATTTGGTAGCATATTAAACTTCACTTTCCTATACATAACAGAGCATAGTCTGCGATTCAATTGGCCACGAACTTCTATATGTTGTCATTTACGTGTTTTACGTCTTTACAGAGATTGGCCTATCTACCGTGTAAACATTCTCCGCGGCAAGTCACGACAATATCGGCCAGTGGGAGACGCCGAAGGAGCCTATAGTTACTTGGAGTCTAGTCAGCTGTTAGAAAATAACGCGAATTTTGCATGTCTCTAGTCTTATACTTTATGCCTGTTATTGGTCTGCAGACAGCTATAGGCAGTTCGGAATAAAGTGAGCACTCGAAAAAGCCCTGCTAAATATCTATTTCCACTAAATTCGTATCTTTCCGCGTGTAACGGCTAACGACGGGAAAAGTCTAACCCCCTTGGACACGTCACTTTATGTTTGCGCGTGGAAGATAAATTGTTCAGCCGATAAATACCTATATAGTTTGATAAAAAAGAAGTTTATTAGTTATATAAAACACAATTATATCGCTGTATGTTGATTTTGTTTCAGTATTGTTGTATTTAAATACGAATAAACACGGAACTATGTTGTGTTATTTCGCTACCAACCATACAAGCAGTAAGGTGACTATTGGTAATGTTGAATTAGCCTATATGTAGTAACAGCTAGTGATATTTTTCAAAGTGTAAATATTTATTCTTCACTTTATTCCGAACGGCCTATACATAGTGTCAGAAAAACATCACCGAATCTTATACGTTGCAAGAAACTACAGCGTTTTTTTAAGACTATGTTGGCAAAAAACTTTTTCGCGATTTAGCATCGTCTCTAGTTATAGGGGCTCTCGTCGGCAGCGCGTTCAATAAGACGGGTTCACATACATTTACACAAGGACAGAAGAGGAGTCGGCCATAGTTTTTATTAAGGAACCATCCCATCATTCGCCTGGAGCGATCTAGGAAAACCGTTGAAAACCTAAGTTAGGATCGCCTGAGTAGGAGATCGAACCCAGGTCCTCTCGAATGCGTGTCCAACGTAAGAGAGTTGGGACTAAGTATGCATGAGCCTCTTTAATGGGGCTTTCGTTTACATCGGATATTGCCGGACGATGCCGTTGGTCAGCCGGTTTTCTCGGGGTTCTCCCGTTTCCCCCGCCCTTTCATTCCGGCGCCGCTCCATACTCACCTCATGTCACCCCTCACCAGCGCTGAAGACCTCGATGTTGAGCACTGACCGAAACCTCTCACATACACTTACATCGGATACGATTATTATACAATTCGTGAAACTTAGTACGTTTTCAATAATCCAGTTGTTAAGCTCAGAACTATACGAAAACTCCACAATCAGTGTTCCTCCTTCGGCAGGTATGAGGCAAGGCCAGGCTGATGTTACGACCTGCAGTTGAGAAAGACGCTCGTCGCTTAGTCCGCCTGAAGAATACATGAGGGGGAGATATGAGATGCGGGTGGAGCAGTGACGGGGTACAAGGACGGAGAAAACTTGATATTCCCAAGTAAATATTCCAGCCATCTTCAGCGTCCACCACGTTTCCTATATGCGATGTCGGGGCGATTTCGCCGGGAATCGAACAAGGATTGCTACGGTGGGAGACGAGTGTTCAGATCATTACACCACACACGACATTATGTGATAATAACGATATGACATTGGTAAACGAAATATTTCCCTTACTACAGATATCAATGAATTAGATTCGGGGGAAAAATGTATTTCATACAGACTTTCAGCAGATTCGTGTTTCTGTTACAACTGTATTTCTTAATTTTTTGTCATAATACAAAGAGAGAGAGAGAGAGAGAGAGAGAGAGAGAGAGAGTCGTTTATTGCTATAAAAGTGGATTGTTTGAAAGGTTTCAGAGTAGTATATTTGTGACCGATGTTCTTATTACGTTATTAGCGTGTACACATTTATCCTGGGCAATGAGAATTATGATACGCAGATACTTATCATTTATCGCTCGTCATTTGAATATCTCAAGTTATCGCCGTCCAATCACATAAGGAACAGCATGCCATAAAATTTCGAGAAAACCGGAGACATAGAGGAGCATTTCCTGATGGCAACCTCCGTTCACTGAAATTGGAAATTTTATTTTTAAAGTAATGTAATTTTCATATTGAAGAATCCCTACGTTATATTGTCACAAATATACATCAATTTGTACCCAATTTTTGGGAACCAATAAACCTAAGAGTTTTTCAAATGTTGTACCCAAAATATCACCAATTTTGGTATGAAAATTAGCAAAAATTAAGCAAAATTTTTTTCCTGACAAATAGTCTTGAATTTTATTTCAACGCATTCCGTTAAAAATGTTTTGAGTTTTTTACACGAATGTAAAAAAAAAACTTTTTAGCTTGGCCTCAAAACCGTTTACGAAATTGAAAAACCAGAAAAAAAGTGACTATGCCTAGAGACACTGGAAAATCGCGGGAATAGTTGACTGTCCGCTAGGCTCCAAAGTGATGTATGTATATAACACTGAATGTTTTGTATCAGCATTGGCTATCATTTATTTGTAGCATTTTTTCTCTCTATAACATGCCCAGTTAGAACTGCACAGCTTGTACACACAGCGTGTGTGATTTGTCCCAAATCTGTTCACACGTGTCACGGTTAATATAATACAGTTTATTGGATACTATTTTAAACATTTTCGCGATTTTCCAGCGTCTCTAACTATGCCTACATCCTCAGCCACAGGAGCGGGGCTTACAGCCGCGACGCACCGACGCACGCGGGTCCTTGTGAAGCGGTCTCAGTTAGTCCTGGCCGACTGTCTCAAGGTCAGCCGAGGGGAGGCCTGAAAGGGAATCTGGCTGGAGGATGCATATTATAAAAAATGCAGCGATGCTTGGTAGGGCCGGGCGAGGCAGGGGGAGGGGGATCACCAGCCACTAGGCGAGTGGACCACTTTCCCTTGCTGCCAGACTTGGTCGTCTGCCTACCTACTAACTGCCTGCCGCGCCTCGTCTGCTCGCGGGTCGCTGGTTCGAGTACGCCGCTGTAGAACTCTTTGGCATTTCACTTCACCAGATCAAGGGCGTGGCACGATTTTATTATAAGGGAGGGAGCTGAACACTATGCTTAATATCGACTAATGAATATTTATTGAATTTCTAGTAATACAAATATGTTGCTTAAATTTATTATATAACCACTAAAATGCATACATATTAACAAAAGTATTTTGAATTTATAATTGAAAATAAATTGTTTTTACAAATTAACATTAATACAACTTGTAGCTCCAGGTAGATAATAATTAACGCAGGGGTGCCTACTTCCATCTAAACAACATTTTAACAAAGTCTCCTTATAAAATTATTTAGTGGACACCTCAAGTTAAAGTGGCGTGGCCTACGCCAGGAAAATTGCGATTTTTAGGTAAAAAATTTTGTTATTCAAGCACTTGAACCACAGTTCCACAATATTTTAGCCCGTCGAGTCGAAGTGATTTATACAGCACACGCCTATTCACTTTGTAGTTGTTATAACTTTTTAATAACAAAACGGAAGTAGATATCGTAAAACCGTTACATAATATTTAAAAACTTTTATTCTCTACGCAGCTTAATTATTTCAGGACCAAAAATTACAAAAGTTTTGTAGATTTTTAACACTTACTGTTGCGAAAAAAATAAGATTAGACAGTTAATAATAAATTATTAATATTATTAATAATAATAATAAATTTCTGTGACGGTTTTTACGAAACCCGCTTCCGTTTAGGAATTAAAAAAAAAAGTGTAAGCAAAAAAAAGTATAGGCTTAAGTATAAAGTAGTTGCTAAGTTTGCTACAAAAGATTTGTAAAATGTATGGAATACTAAAAAAATTCATTTTATTTTGTTGCTACCACAGTATACAGTTTATCAGTATTAGGCACTAGTTTGCAATATTCTTTTTGAACCAGAACACTCCAGAAGGTGTATAAGTAGTAGTATTTTGGGTACAAGCTATAGAATTTAGTACAAGTAAAATTCAAACACATTAACGTTTTACGTTTCTTGCGCGACTGACCCATGACTTATTTGACAACTCGTGAAGGCTCTCAGCCAATAAAAAGAAATGGCAACAAATTGCCTGTACAATCACGTACCACCGAGATAGCATTCAAATTCTGAGACATTAATATTTTTTCAAAATTATTGAAATAGTTGTGAAGTCTTGCACATATAACAGTGAATCAGGAGTTTTTTTTGTATCAGTAAATTTAGTTATTATCCACGTGAAATAACAAATGATAGCACGCCAGAGCACATTCTGGTTAGCCACAACTTTGACCAAGGGTCTTGCCCTCGGTACTCAGGATAATTTCGCGAATTCAATGACCTGCATGTTAGAATCACCGTTCTTATGCATACTCAAGCAATGACAATTTGTCTTCTAGCTGCTACTCAGTGGAATAGCAGAGTGAACGAATAGACGGGCGAGAGTATGCATAGTACAATGGATACTAGCATGCAGATCATTGAATTCGCGAAATTTTCTTGTCCCTAGGTAAGGAGCTGATGTGGGACAAGAAATTTTTATGGAAAAATTTTTGCCCTGAATTATTTCAATGCCTTACGAGTACATCTGCAGCTCTGCCATGTGGTTATTGGTAGAGACTTGCAAGTTTTGAATTATGTTCGGACTGGAGACCAGACTGCAATTGTTCTTCGCTTTGTCGACCTCTTCAGTTGATATAAAATGTTTAAAGCTGAAGGTTTTTGTACCAACGTGGCCTTGAAAAGGCTGGAGTTTCTTGCACATGTATGATTGGGTGATATACGACATACAGCGTAGCTGTCTGCACACCAATAACAAGCTTCACTAGGACCCGGTAGTTTTCGCGAAAAAGATTTTTGCAGCACTTTGTTTCAGCGCCTTACGTGCGCACCTGCATCTCTGCTTTGTGGTCAGTGATTGGATGCCTTAACATACAACGTCTGGAGGTTAAACCCGCAAATCACAGACGTGTTGTGTCACAGTTATCCATGTACTGATTGGAACAGTCAAATGATTAATGACTCTGCACAAAAACACTCTGTCAATAATCATGAAGTTGAGCTGTAGGTGTGCACGTAAGACACTGAAACAAAGTGGGGCAAAAATATTTTCGTGAAAACTGCCGGGCCCTATGCATCACATATTACAACACCAGGATTCTTATTGGCTCAGTTAAATAGGGCAACAGTTCCACGTACAAGCGAAAGGCAGTAATTTTTCGGTAAGCCGATCGTAAATTACAACCTAGCAAATAGTCAAGTCTTCCCGCGATAAACCATAATCTCTAGTCATAATCTCTAACAATGTTGTAGCTTCCAGCGGGAAATGATTTTGACTAATAATTAAAAGTTATACGTAAGAGCCAGTCATTTTTTTTCGAAAAGAATTCTGCATCGCTAGAGATAAGCTATTTCGCGAAAAGATTTTTGTAGCACTTTGTTTCAGTGCCTTATTTGAGCACCTCCATCTTGGTTTTGTGGTCAGTGATTGGATGCCGTAACACCCAGCGTGTGGAGGTTAAACCTGCAAATCACAAACGTGATGTGTGGCAGTTATCCGTGTACTGATTGGCACAGTCAAATGAAATAACAGCTCTTCCTGTCAATAGCCATGAAGTTGAAATGAAGGTGTGCATGTAAGGCACTGAAGCAAAGTTCTGCAAAATCTTTTCAACAAAGATTCCTGTCCCTAACAATAACTAGAGCCTGGAAAAGTTCGCAGGTTCACTGACCTGTTGGCTAGACTCCAAGAATATTTGTGAAATCGTGCAGACAGCAGCTGTTTATTATCTGCTCGCTGACACTGTGAAATAGGCCTGTATTCAGAGACAGTTTTATTATTGGCTCAGCAACTTCCAGGAAGTGTCGAGTAAGTCAACGGCCAATGGTGATCGTGATACAGACGTATAGTTACTAGAACTCTAGTTTGCGCCTAAATGAAAACGCGAATTTTTCAGGGCTCTATATCTATGCATCACTTTGATTCAATGCGTTACGTGTACATCGGCAACTCTGCTTTATGGCTGTTGGCAGACCGTATTAGAGCAGAGGTGTGGCTCATTTGACTGTGCCAATCAGAACAAAGTCACTACGACACCACACGTCTGTGATTCGCGGGTAGAACCTCAAGACTTTGACAGTTAAAAACATCCTATCACTGTACAAGAAGCAGAGCTGCAAGTGTCCACGCTAGACATTGAAATACGCTGGTGCAGAACTATTTCACCGAAAATAGTTGCCTCTGGGTATACGTAGGGCTAGGAATATTTCCGCGGGTTCAACGACCAACATGATCGAATCCATTATCCTGTGTATACCGAAGCACTACCATTTGTCCATTACCTGCTACTCATTCAGACAGCAGACAATGAACAAATAGACGGGGCTTGAGTGTACATAGGACATTGAATTCTAGCATGCAGGTTATTAAACTCGCGAATTTTTCCTAGCCCTGGTTATACGATACAGTGACCAAAAATTGTTGGTAAAGTAGTGGAATGTGTAAACGGCATCACATAACGACCGGTCATCAGTGACATCACAGTTTGTGCTCAAGGCTGTACAGGTCAATGAAATCTAGTCTGTTCCCTAATACATAATAACATGGATTTAGCATGTCTTGTTATTGGTAGTGTACTTTTGTGCAGAGACGTCTCTCACTTGATTGCGCCAATCAGATTGAGGTTAGTGCGACACCACCCGTCTGTGATTTGTAGGTAGAACTCCAATGCGGTGAGTTAAAAACATCCCATAACTGCTCGGAAGATGAACGGCAGATGGGCAGTAAGGCATTGAAACAAGCCGAAGCAACAACTCATTCCACAAACATTTCTGGTTTCACGGCCTTCGTTTTGTAGAAGTCTTTCATTGGATACGAATCCTTCAGATTATGTCAAGTAAACTATGATCCAATACCAAAGCGACTGAAAGTTATGCGTGTTGGAAGTCTAAATTGCGCTCAAATTGATTCGCAAACCTTTTCTGCCCATGCACATATGTCCAAGTGACCGAATCACAGCTTTAATATGAAGTGTTTGAAAAATGCCAGCGTGTACAGCCGTAATGTCACGACACTAGAGAATTAGGCCAAGATGAGCAAAGAGTGGCGGGAAGGAGCTGAGGTAACGTAAGCAGCGAGGAAGCCTTAGTCTTACCGGCATTGCTTTTGAAGGGGTATCAGATCCGAGTTTACGCTTCGAGCACGTGGTATTGTCATATATACAGAGCCCATCGAGTGCAGTTTTTTTGTTGCGAACTTTAGTAACTTAATTGTTAACAGTGCCGATAGCGCTATATATTTGTGTGGTACGTGTTTGATACTATGCCCGAGGACTCATTATAAACATGGAATGCCGAGACGTAAGTGAATATCAAGAAAATATTCGAGGCCAGCTTGAACACTGTCGCCCCTGTGACTGGATCAAGACTGCTTTGAATATCGCTAAGAACTGGCAAGAATTACTGAAGCTACAGGAATGGGAATAGTTAGTCGTGAAAATATTCGCTGCCACATATTGTAGTACCTTGCCTCGTATACATGTCATTGAATGCCAATTGTATGCCATGCTTAGGGATGAAGATTAATTGCGGCAAAATATACTGTTCTATAGGCCGCAATCTAATGTATTCTTTCCCGACGGTGTGTCCCTATTTGACAGGGGCTGTGATTATTCTGGTGTGCGACGACTAAACGTATGTAAACAGCCAAACCGAGCTACGTACAACCATCGTCGAATCTTCTAAGGCGCAGGACGCTACATTGATTTAGAGAATACGTTGACAGAAAAAACTCTCGCGATATTCCAACTTTTCTAGCAATGGTTGGACTGTTGCAGACAAATGTCAGACGTACCAGAATTCTCATTTGCCCAGTTAAACGGGAACACGCGAATAACGCAATAAGAACATGTAAAAGGTAAATGAAACCTAGCAGTCAGACAACTCGTCACTAGAGACTTGCAAAATTTGCGTTATTTTCTAATAGCTGACTAGACTCGACGAGACTATAGGCTCGTTCGACGTCTCCCGCTGGCCGATATTGTCGTGACATGTCGAGGAGAATGCTTACACGGTAGAGAGGCCAATCTCTGTAAAGACGTAACACACGTAAATGACAACACATAAAAATTCGTGGCCAACTGAATCGCAGATTATGTATGCTCTGTTATGTGTATGAAAGTGAAGTTTAATATGCTACCAAATGATAACGCGAATTTTGCATGTCTCTAATCATCACGCGATAAATCAGTAGAGTATTAGTGGAGAATGGGTTCCTCACATCTTGGTAGGAAAGTCCGCATACTGTGTACGAGCGTGTTTGGTACAGCACGGCAGTGTCTGGGACGGGCTGCAGGACGCACTGTGGGAGCGTGGCTTAGCGGCGGGGAGGTCGCGACACTGCCAGTGCCTGGAGGAGGCACTGCCAGCCCACACTGGGCGAGAGACTGGCTCAGGGGTGTGCAAGCTGCGATACTTTGCCTCACATACCACTAGCGGCGAGCTAGTATTTTTCTCCATACAGCTGACTGAAGAGAGTGAGTGAGGGAAGAGATTTTGGTCAGCACCCAACATCGAAGTCTCCAGCGCTGGTGAGTGGTGACATGAGGTGAGTATGGAGCAGCTCCGGAATGAATTGGCCGGGGAAACGGGAGATCCCAGAGGAAACCCGTCGACCAACGGCAGCGTCTGGCACGATTCCCACATGCGAAAATCTGGGGACCGACTTCGCCGGGAATCGAACCCGGATCGCCTTGGTGGGTATGCGAATGGTCTGACCATTCGGCCACCGCGGCCCACAGCTGACTGAAAATGTAACCCCTCCCCGGGCCAAAACATGTTTGCAATAAGCGTTTTCTATTTTAAAAATAATAAAGCACTGTTTGAAATGTAGTGACTAAACGTCGAGTGTAAAAAGAACACGCGTGACATGCCACACCACGTGAAGCGACCGGCGAGGTCTTGAGCAGGCTCCGAACCACAGAGTAAGTGTTGGCAGAGTTGCGCGGACGCTGACTGGCCAGACCTCCTCGCTGCTGGATGTCGCGACTCTCACATCCTTGGCATTCTCGGCGGCAAGTCGCCATCGGAACGAGGAAACCTCAGTGCACGTACTGCTACCAGCGGGCCTCGCCTCGACACCCACCCGCAATGATGCCAACAGTGGCGACATGTCCCTGCGTGCAGGTACGTCCACCTGCTTTCTGAACTGTATAGAGACTTACGGTACAGCCATCTGCAGACAAAGGCCGCGACACTGCCGAGTATGGTAATTTTAATAACAGACCCAGAAACACTCCGAATTAATTTGAGAAGACATTACATTTCAACCTACCTACTGTACACATTTATTAGTTTTACGGTTGAGTTAGAATTATTCAAACTTTTCTGTGCGGACCGTGAACCAGTAACGAACATGCATCAAATCACTCACTGACTGCCGCGCTACCTTCCTAGATGTACAGGATGTTCCAAAATGCTCTTTACTACTTTTATTGCTTATATTTTAGAAACCGGAAATTATAAAAAAGGTGCGGTTTGTGGGATAATGTTCACACACTCACCAAAAGTTTTCGAAACAGTTTAACAAAGTTCGGTGTGTGCACCACTTGTAACACATGGGATATCTAAACGTCATTAAATTTCTATCCACGTTCGGCCTAGTATGTCCTCATTAACGTGTTCAATTTCTGCTTTCATGTGAACTCACAGTTCCTGCAGATCCCGCACTGGGGCCTGGTAGACCATATCCTTCACAAAATCCCATAGGAAATAATCCAGTGGGGTGATGTCTAGAGAACTTAATGGTTTGCAGTTCTTCGACCTGTGCAAAAGCAAATTGTTCCAACATGTCCAGGTAAACAGTCGAGGTTACAGATGCCTCTGCTATTTGACTTAATTGCACATTATTAGAGCCACGATTTTATGGCGAAAAGATTTTTGCAACATTTGGTTTCGATGCGTCATGTGCACACCTGCAGCTCTGCTACATCGTCTGTGGTTGGATGATTTTACTCTCACTGGCCTTGGCAAATTATAGACGTACAGACTCACAATATTCTTATTCTGATTGGTGCAGTCAAATGAGAAAAGTGTCTGAACATAGACACGCTGCCAATAGCCTTGAAACAGAACTGCCGATGTGCACGTGAGACACTGAAACAAAGTGGGCCAAAAATCTTTTCGCGACAAAATCGTGTCCCTACACATTATAAACTGTGAGCTAATTATATACATTATTTCAGCGTAAACGTGTTTTTAGTCAAACGTTTCCCCAACGAATTCGTGAAATAATTTGTCCCTAAGTATAACATCGTCTGACATTGGATGATAAACTATTGCAAATGATGTTTGTGATTACACGTAACTATACACTTCCAGTGCATGCTGTATCGTTAGAGACCTGAAAAATTCGCGTTTTCTTTCAGGCACAAGGTAGAATTCCATATACTGTAGGTTCGTGCTACTTTCAAAATTGGCTGTTGACTCATTTAACACCACCTTGAAGCCGATGAGCCAATAAACCAAATGCTGGCCCATTTCACTGTGTCAGCGAGCAGTCAATGAGCAGCTGTTGTCTACTTGCATACATATATATTCTTGGAGGCGAGCCTACACGTCACCACGGCCGTAGAAGAACAGGTCTGGACACTCGCCTGGAAACTTGACCCCTTGTTGTTTGGCTGTAGTTCACCAAGTTACCGAGAATATTGTGTTTTATTGGCGCTGATGTTACGGCGGTCGGACTAAACTCCGCCCACTTCCTTTCCGCTCCGATAAACAGTTTATCAAAACGTATTTTTTATTAATTTATGAAATACTTTCTTCGCCAACAAATTTCAGAAAAGGCTCCAGCAATCTTTATTTACTTTATAAATTTAACAATGGAAAAAAGTGGACGGAGTTTGAGTCCGACCGCCCGGAAAACAGCGCCAAAAAGTACGACATTCTCGGTAACTTGGTGAACTACAGCCAAACAACAAGGGGGTCAAGCAAAATACATTGTTAGATAGGCGAGTGTCCAGACCTGTTCTTCTACGACCGTGCACGTCAGTGATTCCGTGAATTTTTCCTGTCTCTACGTATCGTGAACATACACGAGATATACTAAAAGAAACGAGCTAAATGTCCTGCAGGCTAGACTCCATTGCATTGTTCATTCTCCACCATCAGCTATCGGTTCATTGGCTGCTGCCCATGTGAGTGTTCCTAGACAAGGCTGAAAGGGTTCTGGTCCTCATATACAGGCAGTTTTATTTCTGACATCAATTTTCCAGGAAGCGTTTAATGAATTGTGAGTCGTCCATATCGATTGTAGAAGAAATTAAATTCACGAATTTTTCTGTCCGCGCGCATTACACAGAGGCGACGACTGGAGTGTACTGAGGGATGCGCAACTAAGCTATGACTATACATAACTGAGTTGTCTATGAAACATTAGACTGATAGGACAGGTACATTTACTGCCAGTAACGTACGAATAGCAAGGAATGAATTCTCAAGTAATGCTCCTCGGTCTCTGCAATGTACCTTTAGTGGGTGTAACCTATAGGCGCATTAACAGCACTTGCTCAAAGTGTACAGTCTGATATACTTTATAGCTTCCCTTGGAACACGCCTACGCTTTGCCACTGTCATTTGCCCCAAGTACGACGGTAGATATGTAAGTTCATTAAGTTCATTCGTTATTGAGAAAAATATGAAGCAGCCAGGTACAGTAACAATAAAACACTTTCATGTCATGCATTATCATCGGAACCTTTTCATTATAACATTAAACGAACAAATAGATGATACAATTATTCTATTGACTTTTTTACTAAGCTATCAACAGTTATAACTAGAACCACGAGTAAGTCGCGTAGGTACTTCTGTTTCATTGCCTTGCGTGTACATCGGCAGCTCTGTTGTTCAGACATGTATAAAACATTTGACTGCGCCAACCAGAAAAATGTTATTGTAACATCATATGTTTGTGGTTTGCCTGTAGAACCACAATCACTAAGCAGCAGAAATGATGACAAAATGATGGTGAGGCCGGTCTTATGGCGAATACTGTAACAGAGGCAATGACACATAATAAGTGCTTTCTGAAGTGAAATTATGTGCCGATGTCTTTGATGTAACATCTGGTTTGGTTGTATGTGACTCCAGCCATGGATCTTGAGTCTGCCTCATTGGCCGGACCTAACTCTAGATCTCCTACCTGAACAGGCCAATTGGTGAATAACTTCCGGTTCTATTGTTGCTAACTGACGCAAGATTGCTGCCAACTACAGCATATGACAGGTTCAAAAGTTAATGTTACCAGCTAAATGGCAAAAAATTAAGGGCCAAAATATCTTAACACCTTTAATTTTGCTATTTGAAAATATTTTAAAAGTAAGATTAGCAAACAGTGAAGCTGGTATACACGTTTAGTGTTAATATTCCGATCGTAGGGGTTCTACCAGCAAAGCATAGACGTATGGTGTACTTATAAGTACGGCTACGAATTTGTTGCGAAAATATTTTTGACCCACTTTGTTTCAGTGTCTCACGTGCACATCGGCATCTTTGCTTCATGGTTATTGGCAGCGTGTCTTTGTTCAGACACGTTTTTAATTTAACTGCACAAGTCAGAATAAGATTATTGTGACTCCGTACGTCTGAAATTTTCCAAGGCATGTGAGAGTAAAACCATCCAATCACAGACGATGTAGCAGAACTGCAGATGTGCACATAACACATTGAAACCAAATGTTGCAAAAATATTTTCACCGTAAAATCGTGGCTCTGCTATATATAGGCTGTTCAGAATAAAGTGCTTGCAATATTCTGTGAGCCATTATGACTCTATCTTTACTAGTTTAGATACGAAAACTTCCACATCGCTAAAACTAGTGTAAACATTTCACAGCTCTCTAAACTTTACTTTGACACAAATTCTCCAGTAACACTACTTCAGAAGAAGAAAAATTCTCTTATTTCTTGATATTTGCAGGCATTCAAAATCACAAATAAATTAATCAAAACGCAATCATAATTCACCACTGAAGACGTCCAGGATAAAAAATTAATTATTTTTCTGCGTCCAGCCAGATTTTAGTGAAGTTCAATGATTACACTTCACTCCTCTTTCACGAATTCTTGTCTTTTTGCTTTGTACAACAGACCTACGCGTTCAAGTTAATAAAGTTCATGTTTTATTTTAACTGGTGATGTAAACGCGTTTGTGTGCTCAGTTTATTGAACTTTCGAAGGTCATCCGCGTGAAATTCTTAGTTGCTATATTAGTATAGTATTCCTAGTAACACCAAAACCTTAGTAATAGGGACCTGCACATTTCGCGTAATTACCTCACAGCAGACTGGACTACAAGTTCCTATGGGGGCCGCGGTGGCCGAGGGGTCAGACCTCTCGCCTCCCACCAAGGCGATCCGGGTTAGATTTCCGGCGGGGTCAATCCCCGGATTTTCGCATGTGGGAATCTTGCCGGACGATGCCGCTGGTCGGCGGGTTTTCTCGTCTCGGGGATCTTTCGTTTCCTCCGCCCTTTCATTCCGGCGCTGCTCCATACTCACCTAATGTCACCCCTCACCAGCGCTAAAGACCTTGTTGTTAAGCGCTGACCAAAATCTCTTCACTCACTCCAAGTTCCCATATGATCGCCTTACTGCTGCTGTTGTCTGGAAGTTTGTGTGGCGCGTCTTGAAGGACTATTCAACCAAGGATATAACGTCAACTGTAAAAGGCCCAATAATCCTGTGATGCAGTCACGCGAAGGTATGAAGACTTGAAACCAGTTACGTCAAGGATGTGTCTGGGTAAGTATGGGGCCAGATAATTCTAGCCTGCATTCAAATAATAATGAGAGATTTGCACGTCGTGTGAGAAAACTATGGATTTTCCTTGTTCTTACTGAAGTTTACTACTTTTATTAAGCAAATATCATTTTGATATCCTCATTGGTAACCTAGTAACCTCTACTACATGCGTGCATGGGCGAGGCGGTGTTATTGTCGAGGACACTAAACACACGGAGGCAGGCTTCTATAACCTGTCTGACGAGCGCCACCTATATGAAGTCGTGCAAAGCTGCACCCATCACTTCCACACTGCATACTGCAGGCTTGCTGCAGGCTTGCTGCACGTACACATATGCAGCTTGTGCTGTTGACACGCGCTCAACTCCAGCTAGGCACGAACTGTGGTCTCGTTACAAGGGAAGTAGTACTAGGACCTAGTTTGATCTCGTCACTAGCCAGGCACAACCACTAGACAATGACCTGCAAAATTAACGTTATAATTTGGCAACGTACTAGGCTTCAATGGCCTGCACATACCAGAACGTAATCTGTGCACACGTTGGCCACAAGCCTCATAATTTACATGTGTGATGGGGCCGGATTCAATGACCTGCTAGTTAAAATGCAGTGTCCTGTGCATAGGCCCTACTCAAGCCACGACTATTTGTCCACTAGCTACTACTCACTGGAAAAACAGGCAATGAACGAATAGACAGGGCTTGAATATGCATAGGTCAATAAATTGTAGCATGTGGGTAATTGAATCCTCGAAATTTTCCTGCCTCTATTTATAGGAGATAGGGCAGTCTACCAGGAACTTTTCCGTGGTAGATCACGGCACTGTTGGCTTCAAGCCTTATCTTCGTGTGCCTGCATCACAGGATTATTGGAAATTTTAAAGTTGACCTTATATCCTTGGTTGAATACGTCCACACAAACTTCCAGCTAACAGCAGCAGTCAGATAAGCACATAGTAGCTTGGAGACCAGTCTGATGTCAGATAATAACACGGATTTCGCATGTCCCTAACAACAGAATGTTTTCCTGTAACTGAGGTTGTTTGACTAGAGAATTCGGTCATCTCCTCTTCAACGCTACTGACAGAGAGCATGCATATCCCGACCAGGCTAATGGCCCTACAGACAACTAAGTGTTGTGTGTATAGTCACTAAGGGCTTGAAAATAATAGCGTTTTCTTTCGGACACAAGCTATATTTCAAACATCTATAAGTTCATGTAACTTTTGCAGTTGGCCGTAGACTTGATAGCACTGAGGCTATAATAAAGAACATTCTAAATATAGGCCCACTCAAGTGACAGCGCTCAATTAGTAGAATCCGGAAAAAATTCGCGGATTCACTTATCTGTAGCCTCCAAGAATATATGTGTGCACTCAAGCCCACAGGGCCGCGGTGGCCGAGTGGGGCCGACCCCCCGTGGCTCAGTTGGTTGTCCGGCCACTTGGCTCAGTGGTTAGTGCTCCTGGCTGCTGAGGCAAGGGTCCTGGGTTCGATTCCCGGCCGGGGAGGTGACATTTACAACCACCTCCTCGGGTTCAGGACTGGGTGTTTGTGTTCGTCTTGTCTGTGTGCCATAAGACAACTTACAATTACAACATCTACACTATACAAGTACAAAGTTACTGGGGAATGCATTAATTACCTAACTTAAAGGAGGGGGGGGGGAATGTTTGGTGCAGTGGCGAGACATTAGCCTTGCCATTGTACCAAACATAAAAAAAAAGTTGGTTGAGCGGCCGGCTTTGGTGCGGGGAGCTCTGGGTTCGATTCCCAGGTCTGGCTGGGTGTAAATTTGTGTTTGTCCATTTGGGTCTCATAAATTGTCACTATACAAATTGTCTCACGCAATGTACTGGGGTCATTCAAAATAAGTCACATTAACAGGGGAATGTTTGGTGCAGTGGTGATGAGGAAGCTTCCGCATCGCCGCTGCACCAAACATTTTGTCTAAAAAAAAAAAAAAGACCAAGGCGATCCGGGTTCGCCTCCCGGCGGGGTAGGTCCCCGGATTTTCGCATGTGGGAATCGTGCTGGACGATGTCGTTGGTCGGCGGGTTTTCTCGCCCACTCCGGCAAGTCAGTACAGATAGCTTTTTTGCACCCCTCTTATTTCATTTTTTAAATTTTGAAACATATGTTTAAAATCACATTAAAATTGTTGTTAGCCTCAGTTTTGGGGGGCCGGTTCGTAAGAGGTGCTAAAGTTTAGCGCCTCTTACGAACGGCCCCCGTCCCACTGGGCATACATGCTTACATACGTCTTCACGTTAGCCAACGAAACAGCTCTTAGTAGTGTTTCAGGTGCATATCAGTTATGATTGCTTAAACTGTTCAGTGTTGGGAATCGACCCGCATTAATAGCAGTTGTGTTTTTAACCCGATTTTTCTTTATATATAAAACCTGGCTGTTGAACTGTGGTGGCCACAAAAATACATTTTGCATACTTCGTTCTCTTTTTTTTCTAAAAAAACAAAAAAAAAAAAACATTAATATGTTCTAAAGGTGACTGAAAGTTTGACTGACACATAAACTAGACTGTAACCAAAGAATATCGAAACGCAGTACGAAATTCTATACAGAGTTCCTCGCTAAAGCTGCGTTTGTTTTTGGAACTACTGTACGTAGTGATAATCCGTGTCGTACATGTCGCCCGGGATTAAATGAGAACTTTTAAAACCCTACTTACATTTTTCTTTTCACATAATATATCATGCCACTTGTTAATTTAAACAAACTACCCTAGATAACAATCAAAGTGTATAGATTGTGCCATACTCAACATTTTACCTCGAAAGTAACAGTAAATATTATTTTTTAATTATTGTTCTAGACATGATGGTCTTTAGAAATGCTCACTTTAACGCGAACCGACTATACATTTTATAACTTACGTAAAATGTGTTAAGGTTTGCCTGAATACGTAATCCGTTTTAAGGGGTAGCTTAAGGCACAGACAATTCTCGCATTTCTAATTGTTGGCGTGAGAAAAAATGCCTGCCTCCTAAGGTTTACAACCATTTCTAACGTACACATCGAATTAAGTAAACCTTCTGAAACTGAAATGGATATAAGACACAAGTTGTAACCATTATTAAAAGCTATTCTGAAGCAGGCGTCCGTCACGCAGGTGAAATACTTTATGCCATCCACCATTTTAATATCTGAACAGGGGAACAACATTTAAATAACGTCTTCTTAGATACTTGAGAAAATGATGTCATAGGCGAATGAAGAGCAGTATCGGAATTTTAGTGCGTGCCCCGAGAAAACTCGCCAATAATGGCAACGATCGCCACGTTTCATATGTGCAAAAATCGGGAGCAGCCCTGCCGGGAATCGAATGCGATGATGAGTGAGGCGAGTGGCGTTGGCTATACCATCGCGTTGTCTCGTTCTTACTTGGTTAACTAAGCCGTGACTAATGTATAGGTTTACGTAGTATTCTCAGACATGATTGCCAAAATAATGTTTTTGCCGATTGATTCATCAATGTTCCCAAGTTACCGACGAAGAACTACATTACAGTGTTAGCCATATTCTTTACTTCGGAGACATTTTTGTTGTAAAAACTTTTAAAAACATTAAGGTATTTTTCAGTGACTTTTGAGTTACACTGTTGGCAAGAGTGGTGCAGTCGGTGAGCTGATGGACACCCCTGCGCGGCCGCCAGACCCCCTCCAACCCTTTGAGCCCTGCGCCGAGCCGGCCGCGGGGAGCACATTGTGCTGGAATGTGGGCGCGGTTGCCACATGTCGCGCGGCGCGAGGCGCCAGGGATGCCCACGCCTCTAGCGCAGCGCCCCGCGCGGCGCCGGTCACGACGTTCACGCCTGCCATGAGGCGGCCTTGGAGCGCTAAGGGTGATGCAGGCCCGCGCACCACATGACTCGTCGACGTACTGTGCTGGCGTGTAGGGCTTCCCTTCCGTCGTCTATTTGCCTGTCTCTGTCAGACTAAACACATTTCATGCCGTCATTCTATTACGCAACAGTTAAGACAAGCAGGTTACGACGTTACGCTCCTTCAAGTATAATTTCCATATATAACTATTATAATAAAGAAACACGCTTTACCCCTTGTCTACTCAGAAACTTTTACGACGCGGCTAAAGGTAAAAAACGGCTTTGTTCAGAATTCAGTACATACTTCGTTTTGTTAAGATAATATCTTTATTTTTTATTATTTGTAATACAAATTTCAATATTGTGCTATATCGCCAAGTTCATGTGAATATTACAATAAATTCTTGAAGACACCGGTGCATTGTGATGAAGTTTCGTGAGAAATAATTACGAGATTTGCATCTAGTTATATTTCTAAGTTAATAATAAAACATAAAATTCTAATTAAAGGCAAACGAATTTTCCGAATCCCAGAAATTTCTTTATTAAGTTGCCATGAGCTCAAGAAACACTAGAGTCAGCGCGTATCAGTGCATACCAGAGTACCTTATTAATGCTTTAAAATATTAACTGTACACTCTTAATGTTAAAACTCTATAATTTTTTTTAAGTATACAAAAATTATATCCCAATTTGTTGAATTAATTTTATTGAAATTCCATTGATTTGAAGTCTCGAAAAAACGAAAAACAACCGTAATGTTGAATTATTCTTCATTACTCCTAAATTTAAGATTTTTCGTAGCTGTATTTTAAAATATGACATGAGGAACTTAGCTAATATTTAATTACGTTGCCCTTTTTTGCATGTATAAGATATTGACTAGTAAAGCATAATCATGCAATAATTAATATACAATTTATGTCAATCACATATTTATCTTCGAAGTGTTGAAAGTATTTATGAAACTATGTCATATGTTGCCGTAATTCACTTTTATATGTAACATACGCAGTATATTGAATCAATGTAAATATTTATCAACTATTGTGCAAACAAAACTATGTCTACCCCAATCACAAAACACAAATCTTTATTACAATAATAACATACCTTCAGGAAGCTGACGTCTTTTCAGATATATGAGGTTACTTCGTTAGCTGAAAAATACAGATACAGCCTGTATAATCGTATCTCCAAGCGGATAAGGTGATTGGTAATCGATTCATTGTAGGTGAATCATTATTTTGCATCAAATTGGATTTAATTTGTCAAAATTTATTAGGAATTAACGACCACAACGTCTCGGTTTGTAAATGTTGCAAGGGAAGAATATTCCTTAAGGTCTTGGTAAAAACCTGACACATTTTCGGGGATAGTTGTTCGTTTGTTTTCTCTACAAGAATGTTTCTCAGGTAACCACAAATAAGGCGAAATATTTCAAAACCAGACATTTCCACCTTATCCAGTTTTACAGGAAAGTGGAAAAGAGTGATATGTTGGGATACCTACGACAGTTAAATATGGTTGGTTTGTTATTGTATTACGTTTTAACTGTGAAATTATTATTATCAATATTACATATGTAAAGGATATATTTCCTATGTTCCATCATTTCTACTGCTTTCATTATAGTTATTTTTTATTCCTAAACGAGAGCAGATATCGAAACATTGTTGCACAGTTTCGTTAAAAATTGTTTTTACTGTGTAGTCTCATTTTATAGACAAAATCTTCGTAGATTTGGCTAATTATTTAATTATTTAAAATTTTCTTAATTGCATAGTTAGCTGAAACCATTATTTTGACTTGAAAAATTAGTTGACATAGTATACACTATTTTTAACAAAACTGTGCAATAGTTTTTCGATATCACCTCTAGTTTAGGATTAAAAAAATAATTATCGTAAAATAAGTAGCAATGATGGGTCACTGCCTAAAAGAAAAAAATTTCGTAGTAATCTTGTTAGTGACGATATGTCGTAACTCAACGCTTTCCAAAGACAACAGTTGTTTTAACCTTGTGTTAAATGTAAAATTTCAGCGAGTTTTGAATGAAAACAAAAATTTTCGCCTGATTGTTAAATGGGACAGGTAGTTTTGAAATTAAATCTAATTATGTATTGGAGTGTAAGTCACCAATCTTATATCGGAAACATATGTAACTTTATTTTATGGGAACATATCTGGTTATGATAGTTAGCTCCTCCAGTACATGTGTTATGGTGCTTAAGGACTCTGCCTATCTCAGAGCCCCGGCGAGAACAAGGATAGGGATTTTTATGTTCAATTATGTCCTCTGGAGCTAGTCACCTTTCACAATATCACTGTCTGACAAAACCATTCTCTGCTCTGCAAGTTGTACATATCTATGTATTCTGGTTGCAGTGTGTGTACATATGTAAATGTGTAAGTTTCACAGTATTTATATACGTATGTTATTGTGTATTGTGGCATTATTGAACTACAAATACATACTTACATGTAAAAACACAAATATTTTGTCTGATCATTGTGGTCCCGTTAAATATTTTGAAATACCTTCCTCAAGCAGTGATATTTAAATACATGGTCTTTCATTTATTTCAAACAATTGCAAATATCATGGTATGAAAAAATTTGAGACTGTTTACGGTCATACGATACACAATTTTCCCAGAGCGTTTTTTTATATAATGTACCGTTTCGTAGTAAAAAAAAATATTTTCCTTCATTTTGACTTATTTTGACCATAAAATATGTGATATTTCAGGGGCAAAAATCTAAAAACTTCTTTTGGTGTATAGCAATAGAAAAATTCAGGTACAAACGATGCCATGTAAGTCTTAAAATTGTAAGAATGAATTTTGATATATGTATATATATATACACACACACATATATTAATTTGTGTTAAAAAAATATATTTTCGAAACCACTACGAAACTAAAGAGCGTCTATGTTCTGTATGCATGGTATACGATATATAATACAGGATGTTTCTATGTAAATATCTATTTTAAAACTATGACTATTTTATTCTATGATTGCTTTAGTTTTCGGTGAGTTAATGTTATGCATCGAAGGGTTAACATTGTTCTTCCCCTCGTCTCGTAGTTATGACGTCACAAGTAAATGCCATGTAATTTTGACGGCCACATATTTCGAACACTTAGATAAGTGGTTGTGAAGTCTGCATGTTGGATAGTAAACAGTTGCATGACGCGGCACTATAAACTGTACAAGGTCTTAAGACTCAGCGTGAGTTACGAGTAAGGAATATCAACTGTTGGTGCTCTGAGTATCCAAGCTTTTTCAACTTTGGTTCGGAACTTACGAAAGTTAACGTATTTAACATAAGTAAATATTTATAGCAGCTTTGATTTTATAGACCAGATATACATATTTCAGACATTTAGATTTTCAAGGCAATACTATATTTCGGTTCTTTGACTCGAAAGAATACTGTGTAAACGCAGACAATTATATACTATAGAAAGTTTGTAGTATCTCAGAGCCTGCTTATTCGCTTCCTAAAGCAAATATATTAACTACTGTTCCTAATTATAGGTTCTATGCTACTTAAAAACCACAACAAAAAAACTTTTGACACAAACACTAACTTAAATCACACTAAAATATAGCAAATTACTCTGTATTATTAAGGTACATACATAGTGCAATATTTTCAGCAGTAAACTAACCAGGACAAGCTAATTAGTTCCTTATCTGGCTCTCCACGCCTTCGCACTCTGGCAAAGTGTTGAATGCAGAATTTAACACTGGCATGGAAAATCCCGAGTGGCTCTCTCAGTGACGATACAGTAGTATTCCTCTACCTTGCAATTATTTATCATTTTATGGCGGAAGTGTGAGTTGAGTACAGACACGCGTAATTTACATTAAAATCAGAACATTTCTAGGCGCTCTCGGCAGGTATGAATCTTGCAAAGATATTTTTTTTCCTTGTGGCATCATAAAGTAAGCGGTGAATTGTACTCTACATACATTAATTACTTGGACATGTTTATAGTAGAAAGTGATAAAATTATACAAGTGGAGTGGACAGTAGCTATGAATGGTTATAAAAATGTGTCCTTTCATTGTGAATTATCTAAGATCTCATTAACTGATTGTCGCAAAGTTTGTGGTATTCTGGAAAGGCGGTTGTTAATTGGTTATAATACAATTTCGGATACGTGTATACTTCCGACTCTCTGATCACACACACACATAATAAATAAATGTATGAATGTATAAATAAATATATGAATATAGTGTAAGGAAATTAATAACACAAGGCGAGGTGATTCCTCCTCAAAAATAAGCTGACATTATATGGGACACCTTCACAACAAGTCAAAATGTAATTTAAAATTCGTCAAAATCCCAAAAATATTTAGGAGTTAAATTACAATTATGTAGGCAATGTTTAGTGTTATTGAGATATTAACCCTGTAAAAATTCAGCCTTCAAACCTTCCCCTTTCCGTGAAAATAATAGGGGAGGCCACCATCAAACTGCATAAAATTTCTTTGCCGTCAGGTTTTGTGAACATTTAAAATGCTGTCTATTCTAGCTGCACATCGTTAGGAACAAAAAAAATGTCCCCTTGTTGCAAGCACCTAGAATAAACAGTTTACAAAAAAATGCACACCACTCTTTCTATGATAATAACAAAACGCCTGGTACGTAGGCAAAAAGTGGCACTTCCACCAAGCCATTGTTGGTTTGTACATTCGCCATGCTCAAAGGAAAATGCAACCTGTAATGCAGTATTTTAAAAGTCCTATTAATTTCATGAAAGGGGAAGGTTTGATTGTATTTTTTACAGTTTAAAGATCTCAGTTATAACTAACATTACCTACATATTTGTAATTTAACTCCTAATCGGTTTTGGTAATTTAACTGAGCACAATTTTAAAATTATTTTGAAGGGCTTATTCATACCTTCCTGAATATTCACTTGTCTTGAAAGTCCACGTATAATGTCTGCTTACTATTCCGTGAGTAATTACATCCCGGAGCTTGGACTATTAAGTTCCTTACATCCTATATAGTTATAGGGTGACTGAATATTTTTTATATTGGAAGGGGTGTAGAGGGAAAGGAGAGCACATTACATAAAAATTGCTTGGAAATTTATCAGCTGTAATTCTGTATGCATAAAACACAAACATCAATATTTGTGTCCGCGTCTATGTCAAAGCACTGTAATGACAAAATGTTTTAATGTATCGGCAAACAAATACACCGTAGCGAATTATTTCAATTTTTAATTTGAGCGGTCAAATACTGGGGGGGGGGGGGGGGGGAGAATGTTACGTACACAATAGGAACAGACGGTTCGGAAATTGCTATGATTGTATTAATTAAGACGTCCAAACCAGAATATATGGTGAGGGAAAAAAGTTTTTCTGTTTTTCAAACTAGTTCGGTGTATCAAGCGTGGTCGAACAGGGCAGTCTAAGACAGCGTCACTACACACAGTTTTAAATTATTATATCAAATAACCATGGCATGGACAGGTGTCTCAAATCCTCCCCCGCTGAACGTTCACCCCAGGTGAAATGGGAGGCAACATGGTCTAACTGCAAGACGAGAACGAAATTTGAGGTGGCCAGTCTCTTCTCCATCCACTTCTGCATGTACCACGAAATCTTCAGGTGTACAGATACCAGTCACTCGAACTTGAAGTACTCCGACATTCTCTGATGAAAATCTGGATCCGTCCTCCTCTCAGTTGACGACACCAAGCATGCAAACAAGTGATCCCGCGTTAAAACAATAAAAAATTTTCCCAAAAAGAATCCAGCTACTGTGATATTTTATGCCTGTTATTGGTCTGTAACCAGCTACTACGTGTCAGACGTACAACCCCAAATCATAAGTGTTGCAAGAAAGTGTAGTGTTTTCAAGGGTGCGGTATACCATCATCTCTAGAGGTACGTCAATTTCGCGGATTCATCTGGCAGCAGCCTAGACTTGTCAGTTCTATACACCCACTGGCCACAATCGATTATCTATTGGCTTATAACCGTACAAGCGATAGCATTTCGTATTATTTCCTTATTTACTACTGGCTTGCAGTAGTCAAACGCGTTTCGTAACAGCCACCATCAAGTCACAGACATGACAATGAAGTATACATAATTGGCGTTCAACCTGACCTGGAATGTATCTGCGAAATTTACGTACTTCTAATCATCTCTACTCGTTAATTAACATGTTATATGAAATATGGATGTATTGAAATTAAGAAAAGTAGTATCTTCATAAAATACCATCTTGGACTTACTTAAATATGGCAGCTTTCAATTATCATCAACGTGTTTAGTGGCCGCGATGAAGTAGTGGTTAGCAGACAACTCGCTTCCCACCTAGGTAATCTGGGTTTGATTCCCGGCAGTGGATCCTGATTTTACTATGTGGGAAAGGTGGCAGTCACTGCCGTTGGCCGGTGGTTTTTCTCTAGGTTTTCCCATTTCCCCGTCCTTCGCTTTCCGTAGTATATCCGTTGTTGGGCCTCATTATCTCTCAGTATTCGGCAGACGCCTACGAGAACCTATACATCGGCTTACGTTGTCCTCAAACATAATTTATGTTAATTACCTCGGTATCAACAAGATTTACCTTGAGGTCTACCTAGACTACTTCGTTTACAACAAACTGCAGCGTGGACTGATTAATAAAAAATTCTTAATTAAATAATGCATACATAATAAATATGTATTACACGTTGGTATTGTCCCTGTTAGTTGAGAACAAGCACAGCATTAAACATTTATGAAATCTAAACAATTTTTGAAAAAATATTTTTTGTCTGCAACGAAAAGAACATATTCTTAACTGAAACATCAATAGTTCTTTGACATCGCGTTGGTGTAGTCCCGCATACAGAAGTAGCCTGTACTGAACCGAAATGTTGCCTTGTAATCGATAGGAGAAGGTCATACGACAGTGGGTCTGACCACAGTTAATACCGCATCATCTAGCAGGGAAAATTATCCAGCTTCCTTCTACTGGTAGATAATCTGTTCCTTGCTTCACTGAATGTACCTGGCAATTTAATGGAACCTTCTGCTATTGCAATCACAGACCTCTGACCCTCAATGTTTGCAAGTTTCCCAGCAGAGTTGAGGAACCATTATTTGCAGCATTGGTGTCCTGGAGGTATTGGGTATTGACTGCTAACTATACAGGTATTGTATTCTGACAACCTCGTGGCCTTTTGGTGACCAAACATAGGCCGTTTTAATACCGATCGTGAGGGCGAAATCGTACGTCGTACATAACTTTTTTTTTTCCACTGTCGGCGAATAATACGAACATTTTACATTGGAAAGAGCAGATGACTGCTATGCATTAGTTGAGTGTTTTTTGGTGGTGACCCAATTCGACATGTCCTGTGAAAATGCACAACTCCCATTTAAAACGCTCTCTTCATGGGAGCCTCGACAGGTGTAAGGATAAGAGAATTACGTGTCTAATTATGTAACCTGTGGCTCAGTAGCTGTCCAACATTCATGCATGTCACCAACATTTTTGTTCGTTTCACTGCTCCATACATTGCTTCGGAACTTGCATTTTTTGTACTGTAAAAACTGTAAGAAGATAAATATTTTTCATTCTTAAAAACAATCTGAAACACCTAGGCCCTACTCATATCCCCCCCCCCCCATCCTCCATGTTTTAATTCCTGTAGTGATATTTTCTCTTCATCTGACAGAAAATGGTTTTCGTCATAACGCAAAAAAGTGACTGAGCCCCACCGAATATTATCCAACATGTAAATTCCTATACTTGTTCTCGTCAGGACTTTGTCTTTTGCGCAATATACAGTTTGCTTCACTCCACATTTTACGGCGAATAACATGACAAATATCCTTATGAGATAAAATAGAGCCAGTGCACAAAACGGAAGTTTCCAAGAGACCTAACTAACTAAATTTTTGTTGTTAATCTTTTTCAAAAAGCGATAAATAGTTATCACTGTCGTGAACAGTGTAATTTCAATTAGTAGCACGGACATAGTTGAGCGCAAGAGGCCTTATGGCGAGAAAAATTATGTAAAAACTAGACGTAACCAAAACAAGAATGAAGTTAAGCTGCACTCATTGTGTTATATATATAAATATATATATATATATATATATATATATATATATATATATATATAGGTTGAGAATTTCATTTCATTTTTTTCTAACTCTATAGACCTATACAAATCTATCATATATGTACAGGCTACTTCAGGCTACTTCAGACTACTTAGATAGGTTAAGTGTGAAGTGCCAAATACCGCATCGCCACAACGAGCCAAGAGTTGAGCTAGCGTGCATGATTCCTGCCGATCCATTTTTGCTATGGGAATTTAAGCGGCGACATATAATAGTATTGGTGGAAAGTCTGTAGCATAGTTCAGTGATAGTATGAATCTAAGTTCCACATACATCGCAGATTAGGACATGAATTATTTAACTCAGAGATGCCCGTCGGCATATCCACAAAGTATTACATTAAGGCCCTCTTCTTTCACAGCAAACTGCAGTTCAGACACGTCTTCGCCTAATCGGGCGGCCTGATGCACAATATATATCTCGCAGCTAATTAAAATCCTAAAACGAGAGCACGCACATCGCGTGACTCTCTCTCCTATAGTCGATGAATGGAGGCTGAACAAGAGGTGGTATTAGTAAAACAAATCTTGTAGTAACCTGCCTACCGCTAATGATCTGTGAAATATTTCTTTTAGACGTATGGATTCTTGGAGGCTAGCCTGCCTGTCAGCGAACCCACGATTGTTTCCGGTTTCTACAAAACAGTAAAACTAGCTCAAATTACTTCATATATGCACTGACTATACGTAATCTGTACCAGTTTTCCTTTATTGTTTTATTGTATTGTTTGGTTGTCTGGAACGTCACAGTGTTTCAGTGAAGTATATCAACGATATTACTCACATTATTTAGAACTATTGTTTTTACACTGCAGTACGAATTTCTTAGTGAGTGCTGGCTTAACGGCCCAACACTCTTTAAAGTATCCCGTATTCGTGTCAGAGTTGTCACTTGATGAACACACACGTATAGGCCGTTCGGAATAAAGTGAACACTAAATATTTAACCTTTGGAAAATATCACTATCTGTTACTACATATAATTCAACATTACCGATAGTCACTTTACTGCTTGTATGGTTGGCAACGAAATAACACAACATAGTTCCGTGTTTATTCGTATTTAAATACAATACTGAAACAAAATCCACCGACAGCGATATAATTGTATTTTATATAATTAATAAACTTATTTTTTATCAAACTATATATGTACCTATCGACTGAACAACTTATCTTACACGCGCAAACATAAAGTGACGTGTCCCAGGGGGTTAGACTTTTCCCGTCGTTAGCCGTTACACGCGGAAAGATACATTGGCTGGAAATAGATCTTTAGCAGGGCTTTTTCGAGTGCTCACTTTATTCCGAACTGCCTATACCTATAATTACGTTCTTGTACTATCTGGGAAGACAAACAATGGCACAGAGACACGTGGCCGAGCAGAGACATACTAGTAGGCAATTAAACGAGGACCAGTGCATGGATTATGAGAAGGAAGCAGAAGATTCCTTGTCTCAAAAAGAAGTTCGTGTTAAAAATACTCCCCAAGGGAGGATTTTTTTTAAGTTCCCATTTGGTGCAGACGCCACTCGGCTTGGAAGCACCTGCTGGCAGCTGTTAAAGTGACGGCGGGTCACGAGAGTCTCTTGTGTCCGTCACCAGGCACTGCTTCACGCGGGTTGCGTCGTCATGGCAACCAAGCGCCCGAGAATAAATGAAGGCCCTCGCTCTACATGTCACACTACGTCGTCTTCCTCCTATATGCCCGCCGTGTATTTTCATACTTTCTCTCTTTCTTTCTTCCCCCTTAAGGTTCTTTTCGTTCCGAGAAGGATTCGTTTGCGTATTGCTTGTTAGCAGTTAGGCTTCCTTTCTTCGCTTCCTCCCTGTTATTTCTCCCGTGACCCCGCGCACCACCCTACCCACCGTCCCAGGCTATTCTTCTGCGCGCAACCCCTTTCCGCCGCCGCCCTTCCCTTCCGCATCTCATCTTGTTCACCTCCCCCTATTCCTTCTGCAGCACCTAGGCGTCGCGTCCTCCCAGTTCCCGTGTAACACGCGCTCTCCAAAGTGTTCCCGCGCTTTGTGTGTCGCTGCTGCCTCGTCAGCACGGACGCCTCTAAAGATGAATCTTTTTTTATTCCGCCCTATTCCCACTCCTTTTTTTGGAGTTTCCTCCTTCGCGAGCGTATCTGCCGCCCGCGCCTTTTCGCCGGATCCGAGGTAACCAATGGGGGACGGCTTAGACCTCTGATTTCCTCGCGCAGGTGGCTCGTGAAGTCCATTGTTCAATCCTTCCAGTCCGCTGCTTGCAGAAGTAAGTTACGACCTGCTGAAACGTGCGTTTTATCAACAGGGGTTGGCACTGGGAGCAAAACGTAACAATATAGCTACAATTACAATATATGTCTATAGTAGGTATACGTCATACCCTGCGTGCACAAAAAAATTCACGATGTTGGACATGACAAGACTCTGCTGTCTACTGATTTCATTTCAAGCCGCTAAATATATTAATTAAGTAGTTATTGCATAATCATCTCATGATCGATTTTCGTCCCGAAGGCGTACAAGTAAAAATGTCACTCAGTTGCAAAGTTTACAAATTTGTTATTGAATAAACCTCCTGTTAGCATTTTCACATCCGTTAAAACAGGCCGCGCAGAGATATTTGAAAAAGTGTCTGTTTTTTTTTCACACTTTTGTGGTTGTCCCTTAATTTTTGCGAATACATTTTACAAATTATTGCACACATGTAAAAAAAGATTTTTTTACTGTTTGTTGTTCAACAGTGTTTTGAATAAATTATATTCCACGCCTTTGAATTTGCTAAAAACTAGTACGACAGTTTCATACTGAACAGGAAAAATGCAAATGAATTAGTTAACTAAAAATTCATTAATAATATTGTAAGTAATTTGTATGTTTGTTATTACTTACTACTAAAAACAAAAATCTTTTAATGTGTGTAGGCCACTTAAACGTCTTAGTATCAGCTGTTTAGTTTTTAAGTATTGTAACGAAAACTTAAGAATTACCTTTTCTACCAAAATACTCGACAGTTAAAAAATGTATAATCCGTATGTCGAATACTTAAACAAGCATTTGGCTATAGTATATACACAATAATTTACACGAATTAATTAATTTCCCTACTTAGATAAAATGCCTAAATATACATAAAATAAGTAGCCGAAAATAGATTATTTATAGGCTATATATATGCATGCATACATACATATACACATGAAGTCACATTTAACGATGATGAAACATTTACAGCATCCTCGCTGTATCTTAAACTCGGCAAGACATCGAAGGTATTTTTTTAATAATTTGATATTCCTCCCAGTAAACAAACGCGCGAAGCAATAAAAAAATTGTTTATGTCTAACGGTAGTTTTTTCCAGAGGCTAGAAATGTAATTCTTGGATACACGCTATCCACCAAAATTGTTAAGAGAACAAATATTACGTTATAACAATGTGTCCACTTTCAGTATGTCGGTAATCATTTTCCACAGCTGGGCGTGCGCAGCCGCCGATGTATCAATCGGCAAGAAGTTTAGGTTTCTATTCACAATCGCCTAGCAGCGGGTCTTTTGAAGCACGAACTCCTGTCATTGTGCTCCATGAGGTGGAAGAAATCCTTGTCGTCAGAAATGAATAAATCATTAGATATAAGTCAATAATAAAATTGCAAATCGGTTAAGCAATTTTTGTTCAGTGCCAGTTCTGTGACAGATACGGGATAGAATGGTCTGACAACTCGGCTCCCACCATAGCGATCAGGGTTAGATTCCCGACTGCGTCGATTCTGATTTTCGGACGTGAGAAACATGGGCAATAATCTCGTTGTCCCACGGGTTTGACACGGAGTATTCCTGTTTCCTCCGCTGCTCTGTACTCGCTTTACCTAGCTATAGATGAAAACCTCTCGTTGTAGAGGAAGACTTTATGAGGTCGCTTCACATGCAATGCGGTTGCAACATTATTACTGAGCGTAGCTGATCTCTAGATTCGTTTCGTGGCAGATGTGCGCACTGGTGTTGTTGTCTGTATCCAAGATGGTCAATAGGGAGAGAAGCGAGAGAAGTGGTTTTGGTCAGCGCTTAAGGCACCCGCCTGGTGGCCGTGTGTTTGTGTGAGTGAGGCACGACACCAAGGGCGATGTTGACCGGCTCATCTGGTGCGGTATCGCCTCTAGCGCAAGACACTGAAACGGCGTGCAGTGGTATCGTAGATCACTCGCCTGACTAACACTTTCAGCGGTGACCCCATTTTTATATTGGTGGAAAGTTTTAAGTAAAGTCCACTACACCTCTCTATTGTAGTTTCACACGAATCCCTTCAGTAGTTGTTTAGATATAATGTATTGAAAAAGCAGTTTTTAGTCATTTTGAAGTGCTCTGAAATGGTGTATCTAATTAACGTGATGTTTTAAAACTACTATTCCGATGTCGTTTGAAGTGTTAGTTCTTTTCGTAAATGCAGACATTAGAAATACGTTTAGTAGTTTCTTAGATAAAAGCGTTCTGCTAGCACGCTGCAACGCTTGTTACAAGGCAGGCAGGCGGGCGCCTTAACATCGAGGTCTTTAGCGCTGATGAGGGGTGATATGATGTGAGTATGGAGCAGCGCCGGAATGAATGGGCGGGGAAAATGAGAGATCTTCGAGAAAACCCACCGACCAGCGGCATCGTCCGGCACGTTCCGTTTGACAGGAAGTTCAAATTAGAACTTCCTTTAACATGTTCTCGTTCATTATTGTTAGTAAGCCTACCAATTTTGTTTGCTTCTTACGTACTTTTTAATGTTAGCTTAAACATGTTGTGTACACACATATAAAATAAATATAAGTATTATAAACTTATAGCTTAATTTGGGGAAAGGAAAGTTTTTCTGATGTGCTTTACACTGCATCCACTGATATTCGTTTAATCATTTCTTGCTGACTTTATTCCTTAAACTAAGCTGCGTTTTAGTTAACTTTAAGTGTAAATTTTCCTATGTTATTAATAATAAATTTTCTATACATTTTACCACATACAAAACTAGCCACAAACTTAGCCTAAATATGTCAAGAGGTTAGTTAATATTAGTGGGAGGTGGTGACAGTTACATAAAGCAACTTACAGCCTACCTCTATTTATCTGAGAGATAGTCACCCTTGAAATTCGTTTCAGCAATAAATTAAAAATGGATTTAAAAAAAAAACCACGGTGTTTTAAAACTTACTGGAGATACACACCAAATGTAAAGCAGTACAGAGTTACCTGCCTTCATACAAAAAATAGGCGTGACCACCTTGCAATTGCTTACAACTTCTTCGCCGTCATGTGGTTGCGCCCAGTTTGACTTACTAAGCAAAAAAGTGTTATTGATGTAAGTATAAAGCAACTATAACTTTCCCGTTAAGAACACACATTATGAAGTCAGCGGCGTGTTGGTTACCTGCTAATCTTTATGTAAGCAGACAGTTTTAACCCTCTTTTTTGTTTGACGGACTTGTTATATTCAACTTATCGCCTTCTCGTTTCCGTGTTTCAAACGTAAAAATAAAACTTACGTCCACATAATGCTTAATGTAAATCATCTGGGTTTCCGGATGTGACTAACAATAGACATCCAGCAAGACATCTTAATGATCAAACCAAATTTTTTCTGGATCAGTTTTTCATATGGGCAAGTATTTTTAATGTTTTCTGAATGATAAATTGTACTATTAATACGAATATTTATATTTAAAATATTAGTAACACATTTTCTGATCGTAACTTGTACTGTACAGGTAAGAATTAGGATGTGGGTTTGGGTTAGCAAAGTGATATCTTCGAGTAATAATTAGAATGCTAAACATGAAGCTGTAAGGATGTGGTTTCTAATCCCAATATTTTACACCAGAACATTAAATATCAATGACAGTCTTAGAAATTGGTTGTACAGGACGAAAATAAGAGCAGAAAATTTTTTTTCGAACGAGTTATTTTTGTATGTGTTTCTTTTGCAAGGAAACTATCCCATAGAAATCCTGCAGGGCTAACCCACGGATTTCCCGAATGCGTTGATTAACTTGTCCCACGGATATCACGGGACTATCCTAGGGGTATTTTCGGATATCATTAGGACATCCTGAACAACTTAAGTGGATATCCTCCGTATATCCTGTGATGTCTCTGTGCTGTGTGGGTAGTTAAGTCGCTCAAGCTCACGAACAGTAACCAAGCGGTGACATTCACGGCGGAGGAATATCGCCATATTTGTTTACTCAACGCCTGCGTGAACGTAGTGTTATAGAAGGGGCAAAACCAGCATTTCTCAAGATAACAAATACCTGTCACTGATCCTCGAACTGTTATTGAATAGCCTACCTGTTTTCATTAAAGTGTATTTATTACTTCTCGTTCTTTCTCCTCGAAGTCGACCCTGTCCGCCTTGTATTTTGACTGCAGATATGAAAGGAATTATTGAAATTGTTTATAGATATTTTGAACTCAAATTTTAAGCTGTGAATTCCTGTCAGTAAGAAATTATATTTAGAACAAAAATTAATATTCAACCAAATTTGTCTAGTTAATAAAAATAAGAAAAATTCTTTTAATATATCTGTCTGCCATTTTCAGTTACTTAGATTGTTACCAACCTCCTGTCTTAAAATCTCCTGGTAAGTCAAGCTCATAGCGGCTCTTCACTGGTACCGTACAAGTGTGAGTACCAACCTACGCTATGATAGCTGTAACTTTTCTGTGTTTTCTTCTTCGAGTGGTACAACTGACTACAGGTATTGCCGAAAGTTAGGAACGTGTATTGGCTCTTCTCTCCCAATACCTGTTACTATTAACATGTTATAAAATTTCTCATCTCAAGTAGACATCATTGTCAAACAACAGTGTTGCCAATTGATGTGTAATTCAGCACGAAATGTGTGTAGTTCAAAAGCATGCGTTTAAAATATATTGAATATAATATATTTGCGTGGATTTAATTGAATAATTAGTAATATTTTCTTCATACCCAATTAATGCATAATATTCACAAATGTTATTAAATCCTATTGTATTTTGTGTGGTATCGTGTGTGCGGCATCATTTCAATATCTTTTGAACTGACAAATGGTTTGAAGTTAACATTAGTATTTTTTATATTTTCAATTCTTTTGTATATTTTCATTTAACATTTTTATACAGCTTGATATACTTACAGTATATCGTATATCTGATAAACCACGCGCTGTTCCTTAAAGGCATGACATACTTCATGTGTATTAAAGCATATTGTTTAAAATTGCCAAGTGTGACGTATCACATTGTGCTCACTGAACATGTTTATATATGGCTCATATTTTGACATTTGTAATCGTGCAATTGAGGCATGTGACTGTGGCAACACTGCAAAACAGGCACATTCATTCATGAGAACAGTTCATCTTGAACCAGAGTTAACCTGTTGATGGCAATACGCCGGTTCAAAATTGCCGCATCACTACGAAATGGCCCCGCAGGAACATGACACTCACAATTCTTTGTAGCAGCGGTTTGTCCAATACCTTGATCTCAATCTTATTGAACGTCTTACAGACGAGCCACGTAGAAAAGATTGTTCGCCACAGGACTACATCTCAATTGATCCTCCTGAATTTGCGTGACAGCCATTGCCTGCCTTTTCAAAACTATGTATTGCAACGTTTTCAACTCCGAGTTAAATATATGCTTGGCTTTATTCGTGTTAATATTTAAATGTTCAGAAAAATGGTTGAATAATTTTATCCAGTGTACAGGTGTGGTACATAAATTAACGTTGAATGCAAGCATGGCCAACTGCAGCTATAACCTGTGTGTACGTGTAGTTACAGTTGTAAGTGGAAATAAAATAAAATTACGTATTTACTTATAATTTTTATTAACACTTTAAGCCACTCACTGTTTAACACAGTATATACGCTTTGTCTGTTGCTCTCTCTCTGTTTATTATATATATATATATATATATATATATATATATATATATATACACGTACACACACACTCTCTCTCTCTCTCTCTCTCTCTCTCATGCATTCACACAGTAATAGTATTACGAGAACTAATTTCCGGTCATACAGCAGTCCTACTATTTATATTCGCGTCTCTCTTTTACACACACACACACACTCTCTCTCTGTCCCATAAGTCTCAACCAGTCTCTCTCAATACCCAGTTACACCATGCACTATCACTCTTTTAATTATCTTCCTGTACTTACACTGAATCTTCTCCTCCTAGGCCGCAGTCGCTGGTCGCACTTGACGTCACAGTCTTCCTCACTCGTCGCCACCGACGTCACTCGTTGCTCAGATGACGTACTAATCGATCCCACAACACTCGCTGAACTCGGAACTACAACAACCAGTCACTCACGGACTCGGTAAAAATCGTCCTTACACAGGCCATGTTTGTTTATAAAGTTGGCAAACAATTTTTATATGGGATTGCTTTTTTTTTTTGTTTATTGACTCCAAAATATCTTAAATATCATAAAATTTATCTAGCAATAATTTACTTACCATGCCCCCTTGAATCTGTTTACAGGTTTTGGAGCGTTTTGGAAGTTCTGCGAACTTTTTAAATTGTATCCGTCCGCCACTTTGCCTGGACCTGTTGATTAGTATTTATGCGTCAATAAAGTGATAATGCGAATTGGTGACACTGTTGCAATAGGAACTGCTACTGCATTTTAACCCTACTTCTACGAAACAAAAATAAGTCGGTTTCAGGTACTAAAAACGTTTCACATTTTACACTGAATAATAATGTAATTTCAAGTGTTTCTATTATTTATAAATAGAGCTACAAGTTTGTGAAGAACAGAGTTTTTGGCCATATAGTTTAAATTTGCTGTGTACACATTTGCAGCGCTGATTCATGGTCAGTGATTGAATAAATAACTTTCACTTGTGTTGGTATTCCAGCGACGAATCATAGAGGTATGGTGTCGCAATAGCCTTATTCTGTCAAATGACAGACGTGTCTAAACAAATACACGCTGCCAATAAACATGAAACAGATCTGGCGATGTGCATGTAAGGCATTGAAACAAAAGGGTGAAAAAATCGTTACGCGACAAACTCATGACCCTATTTATAATTACAAGGTATTATATACTGTATATATGGACTATTTAAACATATTTACTTACAGGTTATATGTAAGGAATAAGTTTTAAAGTTTTAATAAGATAGGAGCTCCTTTTACAACTGCAGTACATTGAACGAAAGACGTTACAATTGCACAAAAATATTTCTACGTTTCTAATCAAGTGTATTCATACATTTTTTGTAAGATATCACTGCGTATCTAGATTCGTACTATTTTAAAACACACGAAGTTTTTTCAAGCATTAAAATTATTTGTGTATTACAGTTTAACCATTAAGTAATGTGTCTGAAATTTGTCACAAAAAATTTCTTTATTACAACTCCACGCTAGTTGATGCTACAGCCACCGACCCGCAGGAATGCTTGTTCTGTCTGTTGGTAAGTGGTCACAAAATATCCAGTATTCAGTATTTTATGGTTGTTGGTATGCGGCGCATGTATTAAGAACGTTAGATTCTGGGAATCTGCTGCTCTACTTGGCAACAACTCACCGACTGCCGCTGTGCACTACAGTGAATGCGTACAATAAGTTGTACCCAGCTTCTAGGAAGTTCTTATCCTTAGTAAGATGACGTTTCAAGAGGTGTTTGTAGCGAAAGGGGATGTTTTCTTAGTCATATGACCAGGTTTTGCCGATCACCTGATGTTAGCCAGAATGTAATTGTCGGCATGAAAGAAGTTCAGGGTTTTACATAGTAAGCCCTATTCGCTTTGTACTTATTTCTTCGATATTTTGAACACAGTGTATTCAGTTACACTTCTGTGTTGTTTTGGTCATTTGTACTGTTTACTTTTTTCCGCGCCAATTCTTGACTTATAGCTTACAGCTATTTAACCTGCTCGAGTGTAGGGTTAGCAAGGAGAGAATCCAGAAGTTTCTCTCATGGATTTATTGACGCATGTACACTTTATTCTGGTTACTGTTTGCACACTTGAATTTGAAATGTTGTCTTACCATCATGAGTTTTTATTATTGCCTAAGGTACGCAGTAGTAAGATTAATTCTGCTACACATTAAGCTTATAATTCAGAAGGAAAGTTTCTAAGCCAGACATGTCCACGGTAACTAATTTTACATAAGAAAGCGACGAAATATGACAGGTTTATACTATTCTTCGTCATTTTAACTGTCAAAATATGGTAATTCGTATGAAATATGTACGTATAATATTCCGTTCGTTATTAAAGACAAAAGCGCCAGATTTAGTTTTGAAAAACTATTATGGACGTATATGACATTAAAGATCGTAAACTTTTCGGAGGCAGCATTTCGTATCTCTACGCCAGCTGTCGTTTCCTACATATAATTGGACAATTTCAGTTGAGTTGACGTGCCTGGTTTTGAATGAAAACCCAAATGTTCGCCCATTTTTTTAAGGGACGTGTAATTTTTGATGAAATCTGACAACACATTGGTGTGTAACTCACCAACCTCACATCGAAAGTACGTTTAACTCCTTTTCGGATTTTTGGACATGTGTAGTTTATAAAGATTGCTGCTCAACTGCATTCCTTATGGTCGCAAGCGATGATATTTGTCTTCACTTGTTGCGCTGTAATCGCTAAGAGGGCTGTAAAATGACATATGGCAATATAATTAACGTAAACTTGGCAGAGAAAAAATAATTCGTTTGAAATATTTTACTATAAGAATAGTCATGACTTTTAATTTTAATATTTAGAAAAAATTATAAGAAGATAGCTTCAACTATCACGAAAATTTTCTGACGGGAAACAATGACACCTGATTTACAGCCACCTTGCCGTTTCCAGTGCGACTAGCGGCATAAATTGTTCGACGCCAAACTAATTCTGGGGAACTTCGTGGGCACACACCTGTAGGCTAGTTCGCTGACACAGTGGTGCCAAGGTATTGGGCCCGCATTTAGCTGCTTCTCTGTTATTGGTTCAGAGGCCTTCTGCACGTGTCGAATTAGTCAAAGACAAAGTATGAACATGACATGAACTTGCGATTGTATGGAGTTATGAAGAAGGGAACCAATCCACACATTACTGGAGCTGAGTTATTCAAGGTCAAAGTCTACTGTGTCCATATAAACATTGTAAAACCTTGTTTTTCTGGCCTCTTCTTTTTATTCAAATATTATGATTTAATACGTGTTCTTTTTATAGGATACACTTAATATATTCTTCTTCTACTTGGAATGACTATCTCAAATTAAATCACTTTGTATATAGGTTCCATTCTGCATCACTGCATCCAGTTGTTCAAGAGGTAGCTTCTAGCCAAGAAGGAAAATGGGGAAAGTTGCGGTGCCTACTAAGGTTGGTAAGGTGCAGTATAATGAAGCTTAGAAGTGGTCAGTGAGCTAGTGGAGAGAGTGGAAGGAAGTGTGCAGTGCGCGCAGCTGGCTGGGTGGGGCGGGGTAATTAATGGCGTGGTGTCATCCAGCACAGCAGGGAGAGAGACAATTGCCAAGAAGCAGGTGGCAAGGCGGAGCTCTCGCGCCTGACCCACATTCCTGCAGCTGCGCCGTACTTTCACCTCTCTTTGCCGCCATCTGCTAGCGTCGCCAGGCCCTCTGTCCGGACCCCCACCCACCAACCACACTATATGCTACTATGTCATGTAACCTGCTGCAGGGCGCTGTCACGTGCCAGGTATGTGCATAATAGATGCAGGCGAGAACGTGACTGGCACATTGCTACTACATTTATACTATCTTCCCAAGTTACTAGATTAGCAGGCTATGCTTCATACCCAGACATCTTCATACAAACTATAAATATTACAAACGTTAGGCCTATCACTGAATATCATAATGATGATAAAACAAGATAAAAAAAAATTTACATACACCGTATTAAGATAAAGCAGTTCGATCCACAATCAGTGATATAAAGAAAGTATGTAATTACAGGTGCTTAAAACAATATAAAAATTTCAACTACTGCCATAATGTTGCGCCAAGAAAATATTTATAATGTGTTAAACCATATTCATCAAAATTTAAGTCATTCAAAATACACTAGAGGATTCCAATAACGCTAATGCAAAACGATGATTTTTGAATGATTTATGCATGCGAATAAATTACAACTACCATTATACATGTATGGCACCTGTTGATCAGAAATAAAGCTGAGTTGGTGGTTAATGCTACAACTGTAACTTCTCTGGCACGTGCAGTTAATGTACTGCGAGGTCACATCTGCAACGCTGCCGGGATAACGTTTCTGGCACATGCGGGTAACGTACTGCGAGGTCACATCTGCAACGCTGCCGGGATAACGTTTCTGGCACGTGCTGGTAACGTACAGCGAGGTCACATCTGCAACGGTGCCGGAATAACGTTTCTGGCATGTGCGGATAAAGTACTGCGAGGTCACATATGCAACGCTGCCGGGATAACGTTTCTGGCACGTGCGGGTAACGTACTGCGAGGTCACATCTGCAACGCTGCCGGGATAACGTTTCTGGCACGTGCTGGTAACGTACTGCGAGGTCACATCTGCAACG